>DWPT01006404.1:0-11486 GCA_018251895.1 Agathymus mariae mariae
GTTAGTAATTGTTATTGCTCAACAGTAGCTCTATCTAGTGTATTAATATGTTACTAGCGTGAACACAGAATTATATTTTTAACTAGTATTCAAGTTGAGGAGCACCAAATTTATCTGCACCTTTATTGTTAACTTCGATTTAGATAATTGTATAAAAAATAATACAAAAAAAAAATGAATTTATTGATTAAACATAATTATGGGATGTGCTCGATATGCTTCAAATTTAACTAAATTATTTTTCTAGTAATATGCATACATGGATACAATAGGTATAATCAAATACTTGATGGTGAATAATGCTAAGTGTAACAGTTAACGATGGTCAAGCATGATCGATATATGTTTTATGGCTTTTATTGGTGCGAGTGGTTTCTATTATTTTATGCGGAGTTTACGTTCAATGGTCTTCCTTTGACACTGCTAGACGTGAAAAACGTCTCGCCTCGCTCGTCTGTCACTTTTGTCCTGTCTAGACGTCAACGTTGGTTGATGTTATAAAAGAGTTACTTACACTAATCATATGGTCAGCCAAAATACCATATCATACTTTCCATTGTCATTCATTACGCGAGTCCGTACAGTTAATGTCAGTATAATATAGGTGTATGGTTTTATGAGTCGATAGCTATTAAACTAAAATACATAACATTCACACACGGAAAAAATACAAACAAGTAATTTTACAGTTTAAAATATTGCTATTACAGTTAGCTATTTAAAAGATAAATCAAATTTTATTATACTTATAATAGACATACGATATACGTCCTTCTGATACATTACTGATCAGTCGTACATCAGTATTATGTCGTAAAAATACTATGGAACTCTGAGAATACTATGATACTGTATATATAATTTCAGATTGTTATGTATTCGTTAACCTAAATCATAACGGAAATAGTATTATTAAAATATTCCGTGTCAAATATCAAGATCGCATTAATAGTTTACACACACGCGTCGATGTGAATGGATGCATTCGTACGATGTTATATGTCCTTAAATTTTAAAGTTGTTAATAAGAAATTCCCAACTAAGTCGCACAGTAAATATCGCTGTGGTAATATATTCTAAACTAAGGAAAACCCGAATTAAAATAAAAAAATAATGAATGACAAAGTTTAGTCAATTAACGTGCTCCTTTCATTTAATTTGTTTTATCTATTATTATAGTCATTTTGACTGTGTGCCGAGCCTTGCCACATGACATGCAAAGAAGTGACGTGAATTTCCTCGTCGGTGAGTTTTTTTTATTTATGAATGAATTCGAAATTAAGTGGTAACTCTTTTGACCGCTGGATCACCTTTGACGATGCAAATAGTGTATTTTTATTCTTCATTGTCGGAGACGAACTTCTCAGCATTCCATAGACTCCCCGTGCGGGTGCCGGTTCGTATGGCAGAGGAAGAAACTCGTGTTAATTTGTCTTTTGTTTGTGGTCAGTTCCTTTTGAGCTCTAGCAACTGGAGGACATAATGCTTCACGTATGATTTAAAGTACTTTTATCATGGTGACGTGAGTAATGACCTCTATCAAGGAGCACCTTGCAACGTATTAATAAGTATCTTGCTGTACCTGTTGCCTCACCACAATCATAGCAAGATTTTTCCGAAGCTTTTCTCCATCTTACTAGGTTACTCAGATCTCGGCATTTGAAAGGCATTAAGTTAGAATTTGATAGACCATTCATGTAGCAAGGTGCGCCACTTCAGGGTTAATGGGATTCAGAAATCACCTATAATTAGCTCACTTTGCATTATAAATTCATTGCATTTTGTCATTTTCTTCTTAATGTAGAAAGGATTTTATGATGTCTCGGCCTTCTTATTTTTTCTCGCATCCAACCCGAATCTGTTTACCAAATTCAAAATCATTTAATCTTGTAGGTATTCTATAAATACACTTATGCACGTCGTTTTTACTTTTACTACCGTTTCGGAAAGGTGCTTTAACATTGAGAAATAGAAATAGCGAAAGAAACTCCGCTGCACATCTTTATCAATTAAAGTCTTGACTCAAGTTCTGTGGCACATTTGTCTCTTTTTTTTTACATAAGATAAGTTAATGCTTGACAATGCGAGTGATGTGACTATTTCATCAAGGCGTGTAAACCAAATTGAACCATGTAAACTTGTTAGAATATTATTCAATACTAGAAACTTGCCCGCGCTTTGTTTCAGAAATCTTGCACCTTACAAAAGATGCTGATTAATAATCAACAATCTGCTCTCGCTTCGCTTCGGAAAACTATACCTTACGCTAAGAAATAGTACCTACATTATATTCAATTATCTATACTAATAATAAAATTCTAACCGATCGCTTTCTGTACATGAACGATATACGAGACAAAACAGTATTACGGGTTGACGCATTGAAACACAAAACAATAGTTTAAGCGATCAGTTAGAATTTTATTATATGTATAGATTTTCATCCGTCACAATAATTGTTCAACCTAGCATTTCATTTGTTTATTTATGAAAAGCTACTTTGGACGGCAGAAAGATTTGCTACTGTTATAATTACTATGAATTATATAGTTTAATAAAATATATAAAATTGTAATGGTGCATCCACACGCATGGATTTACTTGTTATAGAGGAAAATTTTGCTACGTGACAGAACATTGACGTAAATGTTTTCCTTTTTCTAAAATCTATGTAACCCACTGTGATCATTTGTTGATAGTTGTAAGATCCCATACAGACCAGTAGTAACAACAAGCAACAATAAAAAATTTCAACTGTTATCGAATGTTGTCGTATAATTATAATATTTCAAAGTGAAGAATAACTTTCAGTAAGAAGCAAACTTTGATTCCATTTTCGTCTCGCCCCGCAGTCACTGCGTTGTCGGAAAGAAATTCCACATAACATTTTTTTATAATAAATAAGTTTTTTTAATCTGATGTTGTCAAAAGTTAACAATTTCAAACATCACACAATTTCATACGAAATTAGAGTAACTTTGATGTATGTAGCTGAATCGATGTAATGTAGATGCACCAAAAGGCGTATTGGTAGCGATGTTACAATAAAATGTTAATCAAAATACGTTCTTTTATTGTTAGTAAATCTTTATCGCAAGTCGAGGTGAACTACCTGCGTTAATACGTTCTCGACGTAAATGTATAATGTAAACATAATAGTTTACTAACCGTGACATGCTAATCCCGAAAATGAGGAAGGCATTGTCTAGTCTTGTAGATGGTGGTATCGATTGTCAGCAACATTATGATCTTACAACGATTTGATGATTAGTGTTGACAGCAACATCAGTCATTGACTTCAAATAGGAGTAGAGCATTTAGATGACACTGGTTTAATATATATATATATATATATTGTCACCTGATGTGGACTATTAATCTGAAGGTGACAGGAGATATCCACAATACATAAGGATTAAAACTGGTCAAACAAGTGCTGGGTTGGAGAGACCAGTTACACGGTGAATTTCCCGAGTATTGTCAGGTAAATTGCCCAGGGTTCGATCTATTGTTACTTCATCTATATATTGAGTATACAATAAAGTTACAGAAAACAAAATACGTGTGATGGTTGTACAAGGTCACTTGCTTTGACTTCCAGTAAGACTGGAATATATATATACATGCACTATTCACTCATTTGTTTTACATAAGTTATTGCTTGAATTCCCATCAAGACTACTGTTGATCCTGGTCAATTTCTAGACGAGCGCTTCTGATATTCAAATAACTACAAAATTCTATATTCTAGAGATAGATAAAGTAAATGATACTAAGTAACATAAAAAACACAATGTGTGTAATATTTTTTTATTAAGTTTATATTTTGATAACCTACTAGGGATAAATTACACAGAAGTAATACAAGTAACACAAGTACCATATATATACCATTACAATATCTCCGACAAAAATTCATGTACGAATGCGTATATCATCCGAAAAAACAGTTAACAAACAATACACGATTTCCTTATTAAGGCCAATGAAATGCTTCAATAATCTTTTACATTTACGTCGTACTGTTTTCAATACGCTTACGACACGAAATATCCGCTCTGATTGTTTACGAGCAATTATATAGCAAACCCGCTCATATTACACTTTAATATCAGTACTGCAGAGCAGTGCACTTGTCTATAGACAGTCAAATAAGAAATGTATTCACAGGTATTTTTGTTATTGAGATTATTAACTGCAAGAATTTTGTGGCAGAAAAGTTGAAACAATCATTTTATTTATTTTTTGCTTAAAGTGTGTGAATGTTTATTTATTCAAGTAATTAATGAGTAATATAAGATTAGGAGAGTGCAACGGATTATGCTCTTTTTCGTTCCGTTCCGTTACATTTATACCGTATTCTTAATTATTTTATTATAGTAATATCTACAATGTAAGTTTTTCATAGGTTTTGATGTCATTGACTGTTCTATGCTGCCTAAACACGTGGTGCACAGAACGAGAATTACAGCGCAACGAAGAAACACAAATAAAGCGCCTCAATAACGCAGATTCCTACAGAGATTTAAATTCGGGTACAGCCGTCCGGCATTGGCGTTTTTGGAGACCTTGGAGATTTTGGAAACGGGGTTAAGATTAACTTGTAATAACCTACAATTTTTTTATTATACATTGTGAATATTTTTTATAAAACTATACGTTTGCATTGATAGGTATTTCTTTGTTAATCGACGAGTTAACACGTTCTAACGATTCAGAGGAGATAGTACCGCCAAGATACCGTAACTCCGTACGTGGGCACAGGAAAGCTAAATTAAAAAATAAAGTTAAATTTTTATTCAAAATACAGCAATATGAAAAGTATATGTATTTTTAATTATTTTTTTATGTTAATAGCCAACAAACGAACTGACGGGTTAACAGGTGATAAGTGGTCACCACGGTAGAAAACCAGTTATAAGCGGCATCTCCGTTTCCATGTTAGACGGCAATGCGTTAATTTACAATTTGGTGTTATGAATATCCACAGGCGTCGGTGACCACTTACAATCAGGTGGCTCGCCATCTCGTTTGTTGGCTATTTATGCAAAAACTGTAAGGTTAAATTCCTATACACTCTAAATCCTCATTCTTCTCATTATAAACTAGTATTGTGAATAATTGATAATCTTTATTTTTACTGTATTTTTCTACTATTGGTGAACTAAAGTCAACGATATTCTTTGCCAGTTATCCCTTGGCTAGTGATGGTAATCAACTGAACTTATACTCCATAATAATTTGGGTACGTATAGTTTTATAACTCTCTTGCCGAATAAATAAAGCCCATAGAGCCCGAGGTATCATTCGTTAGCGTTGGGGCTAGTTGGAGAACATTGGCTGCATTCAGAAGTTAAATAGCCACGACAAACAGATAGATAAAAATATAGAGAGTAAATTTCATGACTACTTTTGCTTCAATTACCCTTTAGCAATCCCCGTTATTATCGGCAGCATAAAAACTTCGATCACTTTTTTATAAATGACTCCTTACCAAATAGAGCCAAAACTCCTTAATTACGAAGAGTTAGCGTGCCGTACAGTGCTAGGTTAATGATTTGAATTTAAATGAAACTAAGTATAAGTCGATTTTTCATATAAGTCGAGATGGACATGTTATAGTTAATCTTTTTAATTCATTTAACTAAGTACTTAAGTGAAGACTACAATCTTTATAATCTATGGTGCAAAGCTATATCAGATGTTATTGACATTTGTTTTTACATCTTGCTGACAATACTGAAATAATATATACATATATATCGTAATAAAAATCTTAATTAATACATAAATATGTACTATGTAGACTCGCAACGAACTGTGACCAGGAGGGACAGTTCCTTTATTGCCCCTAGAAAACAATACAAAGACGATAAATATGAGTACGAAACGATAACCACCACTCGTGGACCGTCCACGGCGCATCTTGTCAGCGAGTCAGCAGCATCGTTACCAGTTAGAACTAAAGGCTCCGTTCGTCAAGGACTAACTACAATGCTTTTTGACTCTATGCTAGATGCCATTGTAGAATCATGGGTGGTAATTGCGCC
The DNA here is from genome assembly GCA_018251895.1 of Agathymus mariae mariae. Classification (NCBI taxonomy): domain Eukaryota; kingdom Metazoa; phylum Arthropoda; class Insecta; order Lepidoptera; family Hesperiidae; genus Agathymus; species Agathymus mariae. The sequence continues at coordinate 6,051 of DWPT01006404.1, forward strand.
ACAAAAGATAAATGAAAATGACCAAAGTATTGATGTTGGAAAGACACCGAGCGACATTACTCTTTCTAGTAAAAAGAAGAAACCACTCCGTGAGAAAAAATTTTTGCTTATACTCTTCTAATAATCCAGAAATATTAATATACATATGAACTTATGTTCTAATATCTAATCTTTTTAGTTAAACCATCTAAGTCTAAAAGAAGCCGATCTAAAATGGAGATGCTTGATGCCGCACAAGTAAATAAATACCTATTATATTATATTTTTACGAAAATAGAGTTACATAAAATATTAATTTACAACTATATTATTTAGCCACATTTTAAAGTATGTTATAGGAAAAATATTACACGCTAGATTCTATTTTTTCTAGAATGATTCCATCCAACAAAGTTGGTGTTCAATACCAGACGAAAAAGCTATAATACATTTCCGAAACGGCAACAAATATGAAGGCAACATATCAATGAAATGCATGCACGGTGAAGGTCGGTTCCAATGGGCTGATGGAACAGTATATTTAGTAAGTTTTTTATTATACAATGGTATTATTTAGAATTAAAATATCAAAAACAATTAATATAACTTATTGCCACTTTATAGGGACAGTTCAAAGATAACGAAATTAACGGAAAAGGCATCATTCAGTGGAAAGATGATACGTGGTATGAGGGCGATTTTGAAGGCAACATTCGTCATGGTAGAGGCCTGTATGTTAATTCCAGAAAGCAATCCTCATATACTGGAGGATGGGATCGAGGGACGAAACATGGGAAGGGAGTCATTTATTACTCAAAAACATTTAAAAACTCCTACGACGGAGATTGGCTTAATGTCAGTGTTAAATTAATTATTGTGTAATCATAGACCGTTTCGTAAATAGTCTGTGTTTGAGTTATAAATGTTGATTCAATAATGAACTGTTCATTTTTCCATATTTCCTAGAACGTCCGCCATGGCTTCGGTTCCCGAGAATACTGCTCTTTGAGTGGATATAAAGGCGAATGGGACGAATTCATACGAGAGGGAAAAGGATTAATGATTTGGCCTAATCATGATGTAGGATCACTTGTATGATAATTATACAATTATTTCAAACTTGAGATCGTCTATTAACGCAAACTTGTGGTATTTTATCTAAGAGAGATAAAATATTTCTTGTATTGATGAAGAACCAAGCTTGCATTTCAGGTTCTAGGAAAAACTTATAAATCTTCATTTTGTATGACAAAGTAATCTAGCAGCGTATAACAGTCAATGAAATTTAACTAAGCATGCTTAATTTTCCAAGATCTGTTGTATTTAGTTTTACAGGGGAGAGTGGAAAAACGGCGTCATGTCTGGCTATGGAATTTATATTTGGGATGCATATTACAATATGACAATGTCGTTGCCTTCTATAACCGCATATCGTGGGTACTGGGTGAAAGGAGAGCGTAATGGATATGGAATCCTGAATTTAGGTTTTGGATTAGGTTCTTTTTACAAAGGAGAGTTCAGAAATAATAACAAACATGGTGTTGGAAAGTTGGTAACTAACGACGGGTTCATCATTTATGATAAAAATTTATTTGTGGATGATAATCTCGGCCCCGTGACATCAAATGCTCAAGTTAATTGTAAACAGACTCAAAAATTAGAACCCTGTCAATTCGATATTTGCGACAGTAGCGTTGGCCTCGTGTATCACATACAAGAAGCTCTTAAAAACATCGAAAAAGAGGTAAAAATTCGAACAGCTATTATAGCTGATTTTATTCAAAATAACAGAAGCTCAAATATATCTAATTTAATACAAAAAATGGATTTGGAAAGGGATGCAGGTACCTTGATTAATGAGTATCTAATAAATTTTGAAGAAATATCCCTTAGAAAATCTTTACGGTGTTACGAAACGGATCTAAAAAATATATACTACCAGTATGCAATAGTATGCAACAGTGAACAAATACATTTTACACCAATACTGATACGTTTGTACTTATGGCAGTTGTATTATGACTGCAATGTTCACGAAAAAGGAATAACACTGGTACAAATCGATAGAATATTTTATCAGAACCCGGAATGGCTTGCCAAGTCTCCCCATGATCCTTTTGAAAAAATATACTTTTGGCAATTTATTCATAGCTTAGTCTCTGTTGCTAGCAAACTGTATGCTAAAAGACAGCTCCCTGGTAAAAAGCCTGATACAATAGTGGCTAGTGCCTTCAGGATATTCATGGAAAGAGACCTTTTGCCTGGCGTCGGTCGACATAGAGGTGGGCATGTCAGTATTGTAACTTAGGATTAGTTTTACAAATATTAACGCCATCATAGCATATTTATTATGTAAGTATAAAATAGGTAAGAGCATAATATCAACATGTGTTATTACTGCTATGACGGTATTGTACGTGACTCTCGGAATATGCCAACCAATCGACTTGAGTAAGTAATTTAATGAATAATTTATTCTTTGTAGGCAGGTTGACAGCTGGTTATGGTGCATTTGTTCCTCTTCAAGGAAGTTACAAGTTATATCGCAGTTTAGGGGAGCCATGCACAATACGTTCATTTTTGGCCAGTGTGCGTCGCTCCCCTCATTGTCAAGATTTTTACAAACCTCTTGATATAAACGAACCAGATGATCCGTCTGAAGGTCGTAATGTGTACGTTATTGGAGATGAGATGACTTTTATCACCGGTACGATTGTATTTTTACCTTAGGGAGTAATGTTATATTGTCAGGTTCTAATTCAATTCATGTTACTAAGGTGAATTTTAAAATTTAACAGATGGTGAATTGCAGGATAATCATTATGAAAATAAAATACCACCTGATTTGAAATTATTTCATTTAGGCAATTTATCAAGCAAATTTATCATAAAAGTGTTCTCTTTGATTTTTCCGCAAATCTTCTCCTACGACAAGATAATGGATTTAAATATTGAGATAACGTTTTTTGAATTTTTTGAAGCATTCATTGCTTGCGCTGAAGAAAGTATCAGGATTAAAGATGAATAATTTATCTAACCTGTGATGTATGTATGTACCTTCTTTATAATATTTTTTGTTTATATATGAAAAAAATATAAAAAACAATAATATTTGATAATTATTTTTTGCTTTAAAATGTAAGTTACCTTGAACTATTGTCACATTTTGTTTTTTATTTTTTTCTGCTACTTTAGGGAATCCCAAATTATTTTGGGCAAACGACCCCTTGTCCAAAATTTAATGATATGTCAGACCCACATAAGCCATATTACTTTAAAAATCCCGCTTTAAAAGCCAATTATAAACTTATCAAAGCCTGAAGAACAAACCACGTAACACAACTAATATAGTATCTTGAAATTTCAAATAAGAACATGTGTTAAAATGAATAGTGGTCGATTTTTGACTTCGACTCCCAAAATCAGTTTTCGTTTATGTCAACCCCTAGGAAACTGATTTCGACCCCAAGGGGCATTATCGACCACTTTGGGTATCCCCGTTCTACATGATCTGATAATGCATATCACTCATTCTCGTTACATATGTGTATTTATGTATGTATGTAGGTATTGTTAAATGTTTGTGATTATTACTATTTATCAAGTTTTTAAATATTTTTTCGCTCACTAATTTGCTTTCTTCACACTCTCTTCTTTACGATGTGGCAAAGCTGTGTGTGTGTCAAAGGTTATCTGGAAAAGATCGCACTTTATCAACAAGACGGCTGTGGGTCTGTTGAATAATCAATTACCATTTGCAACCAAATTTATTTATTGTTTTAATTTTGATATACAATAAAAACTTCTTTACTATATAATCATGTTAGTTATTTATAAAATCAAACAACATTAAATAAAATTATATTTCACGTTGATCGCTTTTTATTTTCTTAGCCCGATTCTGGGTTAAGTACACTAAGCACCGCACAAACCACGGGCATAATTATGTAAAAGTAGGTGGTAAATGGATTATACATGTGTAGTATTTACAAGTAACTTAATTTCCTTCTGAATTCTTAGACAAAAGCAAATAATTATGTATTTAATATGTATTAGCAAATGCCCTCGCATCGTTTCGGAAAAACTACCTTACGCTTAAAGATAGCATCTGCATTTTTCTGAGTTTTAATCGGTCTAGGAATTAGAAATGCATTTATTAATTCATAACATTTTTATTTATGGACGAATTGCAATGAAACAAACTTTAAATATTAAGTGACGCTTAATGCAATACATTAGTGAAAACCAGAACGAAATTGGTTAAGCCGTTTCTGAGATTAGCGGGAACAAACGCGCAGATAAAAATTCTAACAACTATTGTTTTGTGTTCTATTGCGTTAATAAAGGCCGGTAATAATGTTTTTTCTCATATATCGTTCTTGTACAGAAAGCGATCAGTTATAATTTTATTATTGGTAGGTATAGATGTTGCTTGGGTGTTTAATTTTTCCTCACTACAGTTATCGCTAGTTACCATAACCACTGTTATCTAATAAAAAACTATAGTCTATGTAATGTGGAAATCGGTAGAAATAAGATAAGCATATGCTTAACAACTTATATTCGCCAATAAATAAAAAAAGTTAAAAAGAATACATTAGGTAGATAGGTGACGGTTTAATGACATTTAAAATTTAATCCATGAATTTGTATCACTGATCTGTATTTGTATTCACAATTTGTTTATATTTTTATATTTCCCAAAATGAGAACTAAAAATCCTATGGCCAAAAAGCCTCAACAAATATTATTTTCAAAAAATACCTATGGACCGCGGGTTAAAGTAGAAAATTGGGATTATCGCATTCATGCCGAGAAAAAAGATAACCATGTATACCGAGACAGTTTGAGCAATCATCTCAGTACATATTTGCGATGGGGCACTGAGGACCAAATGCCGGCCAAAACCGAAACACGCCATATGCTGGAACAAATCTTCAACAAAACTGACCCAATATATGCTTTCAAGCCATTAGTAAATTTTACATCGTATCCCTGCACAGAGTAAGTAGATATATATATATTTTTGCGGTAATAAAACAGTGAGGGTATCGTCAATATGTTTTGATAGTCAGAAAGTATTTTTCTGGAAATTGTATGAGTCTGATTATAACTGTGCGATGCAAAAACTATTGAACAGATTTAGGTGAAGCTTAATATATTTTTAACTTACATTATAGATTAATAAAGTGGTTAAAAATAAAAGTATGGAAGATGAGTGAATAAATTTTTGCTGTTCTGTAATTATTACCAAATATGATCTATACCAATAATAAAAATCTAACTGATCGCTTTCTGTACATGAACGATATATGTGAAAAAAACATTATTTCGGGCCTTTAGTAACGCAATAGAACACAAAACAATAGTTTTCAGAATTTTTGTCTGTGCGTTTGTTCCCGCTAATCTCAGAAACGGCTTAACCGATTTCGTTCTGCTTTTCACTAATGTATTGCA
>DWPT01006405.1:0-11486 GCA_018251895.1 Agathymus mariae mariae
TCCCAAAAATCAAGAACCAATTACGCGATCAACGGTTTTCATCACCAGAAGAGGCTGTCGAAGAGTATGAAAAACATATATCTGATGTCACCACGGAGGAGTGGCATAAATGTCAAAATTGGTTCAATCGTATGAAAAAGTGCATTGACGCAAAACGAGAATATTTTGAGAAACAATAAATTAATTTTTGACCATTAATAGTATTTTATTATTATCGATTCCGGAATCTTTTAGTGCGTCTCACGTATCTTTCATCATATAACTGTTCATGTAAAAAGATGTTAATTATAAACGTTTTCAGCTTCATATTATATAAGCACGCAGAAAATAGTTTTAGCTAGTGCTCATGACGATCAAACGTGTTTGTGCGTGCCGTAACAATTTGAATGATCCGAGTAATTCGTCTGAATACGCCGGTTCGGGAAACATAAAACCGAATGATATTACATCGTCTTATAAGATACGCTTGAAGTCTCGTTTGTTGAAGTCAAGTATGTTGATGTATTAGATGGAAGATGTTAACAGAATGATATTCTAAAGAATGTATTTATGTGTGTGATAAGCTGTAGTCTAATGGTGTGAACGTTAATCTCCCGCACGGCAGACTCAGGGCGAATTATGCCTACACTTTAATAGACTTCAAAAAAGGAGGCGTTTCTGAATTTGTTTCTACTTTCATTCATATTTGTTACCTCAGAACTCCATCATTTATTAAATGATTTGGGAAATTTCTTTTTTGTTTGAGAGGGTATACATTCTCTTTGGTGTAACTTAAATTTTAAGAAAAATACCACCCGTAAGGATGAAAAATAACATTTTTCTAATTGGAGTCGGTTTTTTTGTTTAAATATTTGTTATTCAAATGTAGGTATTACTGAAAATATAATGATTACTTGTTAAGGTGAAGAAAAACATCACGAAGAAACCTGTTCTATATGTTTTTTAAAATCTGTCTTTTCACACTTGGGTCGCATGGGACAATCAAAGATTGTATTGATGCCTTGATGATGGTGTAATTTTAACGTACTTCCGTCGCGGTGTTGGAGAGCCTGATAGAGAGATCGCTGTTTAAGACGTGCGTGGGCAGCATTGACCACTTACCATCACGAAGTTCGTCTCTTCCTTTGCCGGCTGTTACAATAACCAAGTTTATCAGGTATGACAGTTACGGTATAATACCGATTGGAATCGCACCGAGCCAGCCTGCGGCCCAGCCCTGGCCTAACCCCTTCCTCTGCTGTGCCAGCAGCTGCACGGTGAGAGCGTACGTCAGCAGCATCACACCTAGGGGTATGTAGAAGGAGATCACAGACCCGATGGCCTTGTACAGCGGATCCGGGATCTGGCATGACCCTCCGATAAGGACTGACTCTTCGTTCTGTGAAAAGAAGATTAAAATATCTAAAGAAAATTATCCTATGTTAGGGATTGCGAAGCATTCTATTTATATGTGTACTTCAGAAATGATATAAGTATATTTCAATAATATTAATTGAAAAAAAAAATAAACATTACTTCTGTCTCTTTATTTGTGCACTAAATGTTTAAGAAATACAATGTTATTCATTATGTATTGTATCAAAGCTAATATGAAGTAATATCTGGATAAAACACATAAAATATGTAAAGATAAACTCAATTCAAATTAGTACATAAAGTGTAGTTTGTGTCCATTGAAATAAAAAATAAAAGACAGTCATTGAAAAAACCTTCTGTTGTTTTAATAGGTTATGGGCCCAGTATCACAAAAACGCATATTTTTAATATTATATTATTTTTTGTGAGCGGTTAATTACGATTTGGAAAACCTAAATTATAAAAATAAGTGTACTATCAGTTTTCTAGGCGATTAAATATCGGATATATTAAAAATGGCCGGCACTCACATCGTCAATGTGCCGAAATTGAAAGGAAGAGAAAATTATGACGAGTGGGCATTTGCTGCTGAAAATTTTCTTATTCTTGATGGCGTGGATTTGGATAAAGTATCAATGGAAAAATATGTTGTGTCGATGGAAGACAAAAAGGCCAAAGCAAAACTTATTATGACGATTGATTATTCTCTATACGTTCACATTAAAAACGAAAAACAGCACAAGATGTTTGGAAACGTTTGAAATCGTTTTTCGACGATTCTGGCTCCCAGCGAAGAATAAGTTTGCTAGGTCAGCTCATTTCAATCAGGCTAGAAGATAGTGAATCGATGACTTCATATGTAACTCAAATGGTTGATACGGCGCAGAAACTGAAAGGACCGGGTTTTCAGATAACAGATAAGTGAGTTGGTTCATTATTATTAGCTGGGCTAAGTGAAAAATTAGCTCTAATGATAATGGCCATAGAACATTCTGGAATAAGCATAAGTACGGATGCAATCAAAGCCAAGTTGCTTGACATGGATACAAGTGTTGGTAACACCGTTGGAGCGTTTACATCAAAAGGTTAGCAAAACCGGAAAAATAATAGTGCACATTACAAAAATGCAATCATGGCAGATCTGTCAAAGTCAAAAACAACAATAAAGACTGTTCAGTGTTATCGGTGTAAACCACTTGGACATTACATAAATAAGTGCCCGCAAAACAGTCAAAATAAGACTGAAAATGCATTTAATGCTATTTTCCTGATACCTAACAATCCTTTCAAGAACACGGATTGGTGTATAGACTCGGGTGCGAGTTCGCATATGGTTGTTAACAAAAGTTGCTTGGAGAATGTAGTCGTCAACAAGGAAACAATTCCAGTGTTGTGCACAAGCAATACAGGAATAACGACACTAGTCAATGGCTCGGAAATTGATATTATAGTGAAAGAAGTGTTATGTTTGCCTAGCCTTTCTACAAAATTGCTATCAGTTAGTCAGCTAATTCGGAATGGAAACAAAGTTAGGTTCAAAAATGAGGCTTGTTATATACGCAATCGGATTTGTGGATGCATACTGGGCTTCTAATCCTATTGATCGACGATCCTTTACTGGTTTTTGTTTTAAGCTTTCTGGAGCTGTCATTTCATATGAATGTAAAAAGCAAAAAACAGTGACACTCTCCAGTACTGAGGCCGAATATATGGCAACATGTGAAGCAGCTAAAGAGGCAATTTTTATTAAAAAATTGTTATCAGAACTGACAGAAAGGGACGTATGGACAATTACTATATATAATGATAATCAAAGTGCAAAAAAGCAAACTGAAAATAATGTGAATCATAGAAGGAGTGATCACATTGATGTCAACTATCATTTTATCACAGAAGCTATGGCACAAAAATTAATTGAAATAGTTTAATTGAATACATTGAACGTGTCAGCAGATATTCTCACATAAAGCCTGCCTAGTGTTAAACATTATAAATATTTACTGGATTTCGGTATACATAAGTGATAAATGTAGAAGGTTATAATATTGTTATATTTTGATTGTATTTAGATTATATGGGTTTATTTCAATGAGTGGTGATGTAGTTTGTGTGCATTGAAATCAAAAATAAAAGACAAACCTTCTGTTGTTTTAATATAAAGTATCAATATAAATTAAATTTTACGACCTTATCTATATTTAATTTGTTTTCTTGTTACTCGTATTATAGTAGAAGCCATAGCTTTATGTAAAGATATATACATTGTTTTCAAAGACAATAATAATTTATTACCGTGGCATAAGCTTAAGGTGTTCAATTATACTGATAGGGATAATAGCACTCGTGCTTCGAACGCTGACATTCAAAACCAAGGGAAGACTTGAATATCAAATGAACGCCGCTAAGCCCTATGACGTAGTCTTTATAATTAAACATTTATAGAGATACTAGAGTCCCGCTTCGACTTCGTTCGTGTTGAAAAATATTATATATTTTTCACTTCAACGTATATTGAATTCGCATCTCATGGCATACCTAGAACTGAATGATCTTCTCAGCGACCGACAGTACGGATTTCACCGAAACCAGTCGACCGGGAAGCTTTTAGCGTATGCCATGCACTTATGGGGCAAGGCCCTCGAAAACAACGGGCAGGCGCTCGCCGTCTCCCTCAACATCTCTAAGGCTTTCGACAGGTTCTGGCATGCTAGACTATTAAGCAAGCTTTCAGCGTATGATATTTCTTCTGGCCTTATCGGTTGGATAATGTGCTTTCTGAGCGAATGGTCTGTTCGAGTTGTCGTCGCTGGGTATTCATCACAATTGATGGCTATCAACGCTAGAGTATCTCAGTGGTCTGTTCTGCCCGCTACTCTATTCCTCCTGCATATTAATGATCTGCTCAAACCTGGTATCTATGGGTATGTAGATGACAGCACAGTAGTGGAGAGATTTCTCCCGAATGCTCAGGTCTGTGGTTTTACTATTAATATTTTTCTATTTTCTGATCATTTCCAAGTAATTTTATTTTATTTTTCTTGAATATGATAATAGCTTGCGTTCACATTGTCCTCTACTGTTCGGTGTATTAACAAACATTTTTTTCATATATTATTTGTAGCAATCATTCTCGGAAATTTCTGTATCTCCATAAATTCTCGACATTGTGTTTCCAATAATATCTTCCAATAATAAATTCAATTTGTTAGTTACGTAAATTGAAATTGAATCTTATAACTTATAGTATAAAGTAGTTCATGTCTATTAAGTTTATTAGATCTGGGAATTACTGTTGGCATATTTACTCGAAGTTTTGGAGATAACGTGAACAGAATGGAGCAGTTTCTGCTAAGAACTATTTATTGCTCAGTAATATAACTAAATCAATATTGCTATTACTCCAGAGTTTTGCAAGCTTTTCAGCAAAATATTCAGTATTTGTAGTCAAATTATATTTTGATTCAAATATTTATTAATTATAATAAATCTGTACGCAACCGAATTAAATTGACAGGTAACATTAAATGTGAGAATGAAATCATAATTAGTTCAGGTTAAACTCCAATTTTTATATGAAAATGTCGTTTTATCTATATGGCTGGCTGGTTGTCTATTTCTCATAGGACCATGCAGAAACCAATAAACAAATTACGAAGGTACTTAGCATATTTATAATTTTTATTATGATTAAACAGAAAGAATACTTTATATTATTTCCATTCATATTTCAGCTTAGTACGAAATTTCATTTAACTAACGTTTGTAATAACTAAGCTCAGTAAGCCCGAAGAATAAGATTAGATAAAACTTAAATTTAGAAAAAGCCCAATTGAAGTCGGTAACATTACTTTTGAGTGCTTGTGTTGAGTGGTTATTTCCCAAAGTGAAGCCGTTTAGTTCACTAGTAATATTTGGATTTAGTTACTTATATGATCATTAAAATACAACCTATTCAACCTCGATAGTATATATTATTTCATAATAGATAATAATAACAGTAATATAATCCGGCATCATGTTACTATTCAGTTTTGTGGTCGCGTATCACAGACGTGGGAGTCGAAAATCAATTTAGTTAAATTGAAATAACCAATTGAATGGGTAATTGTTTCGTTTAATAATTTACGCATGATTTGTAATATTTATCACTCGTTATGAAACATTTGGTAATTTAAATTTAATTTGCTCTGTTACAGTTTTAAATTCCAAGAATTTTAATAGTTGTTTTTAAAATATATTTTGTAAAATTTAATGTCGATTTGTAACATTAATCGTCTATAATATGTGCGTTAGTTTTTTTTTTATAATAAATATAACGTCACGGAAATCAACTTGTGAATGTATGATGTGATGCGTCTCATTTAAGATTGTGACGAAAACGAAAATGATTTATTTAATTATTGTTTTATTTTAAATAATTATACTGTAAAGCTGTGAGCCTTTCTTAATAAATAAATGATTCACAGGTTTCATAAAATAATTTAATAAAAATTACCTTAGAATACATCAGACTCAAAGGTAAACTCATTGCAGTTGACAAAATCCACACGAAGACAATCTTGATTGTGACTCTCTTTCTCGTTTTGTTTCTGCCAAACCTCATTGGGTACCGGAGGGACAGGTATCTGAAACAAGTTTTATCAATGAAGTAATGTTAGGTACTCTATTCCAAATAAACCATCAAACCCTCGCTTTGCTGAACGTACGATTAAATGTTGTATAGTAGAAATCCCCATTTTTGTCACATTTGAGTGACCAACCCCCAGTGTTGGCAGTGTTTGACGTCACATGTCCCCAAGTTATCGATTTAAAAATTAATAATCAAAAACTAGAATATCAAAGTTATATGTAAATATATTATTTTATATTTACACATTTTAATATTTTATTATATCATATGTATTAATTATTTAAATACATATAAATTTTTATATTAACATACAGACACACACATCACATACAGAAGTTGCATAGCATACATATGGATTTTGTGACTCTGCTTTAGTTTTCTGAGTTTAAATTAGTTTTAAGATCAACATGTATGGTAATCTACTCATTAGATATATATAATTTATTCATTTACGAAAGTGTGAATCATAGCTTCACATAACACAGGGAATCCTAGTGTGGGAGCTGGTGGCATTGATTATATTGTATTGTTGGTTACTGTATAAATGATTTTCATTTTTTTTCAATAGGATGGAACAAAATAGAATAGTCTTTGGGCACACAATATATAAGAAAATGAAAAGATTCAGCATGTTTTTCTAGTTATTCGTTAAACGAAGTGAAATAAGAAACATTAGTAATTAAAGACGCTTAGTCCCAGACTCTGATTAAATCTGGACCGCAAGAATTTATTATCAGTATATAATATACAATAATACAAGCTTAATTAAATATTTCCTACTTGAGACTTAAAAAATGAACTTTATCAACGTTTTTTTCATGTATCTTGCTCTGCTAATTTACGCATACAATACTGAGACTCAAAATAACGTTTTAAAACTGAAAATTTCACTGTGGTGACAATGATAGATAAAAATTCGTATTAGACAAAATCCGTCTAACGATAACCTCATGACTAATTGAGATAAAATACTGGTATAGACAGTACATTTTTGAATTAATCTTTATATGTATAATAATAAGACACTTTTTTTAAATTTCTAGCTATTAACGACTAGTGTTTATCAATAAAAAATAATAGTTTGGACAATAATTATGGTCGGATTTCGACTACTTGGTGAATGTAAGTTATTATAATTAGCGCACTGCTGAAATTTAATCTATTCTCATGTCCGGAGCGAGGGGCATAACTGTGGGTTGGAAAATTACATACACCTTTAAGAATATCCGAGAGTACTTTCAGGTATGCATATGTAGTCACGATGTTTTTCTTCACGAACATTAGTAGGAGCTAAATTAAAATACTCATATCACAACGAAAGCTTAATAGAGGTAAGTGTAAAAATCGACAATGTCTTCTGACAGGGACATTAAATTTGAAACGTATGCGAGTAAAACATTGGAGTTTGAGACGCACTATTTGCGGTTTTCAATTAATGAGTTGTAATTTATAACCATATATATACATATGTCACGTGGCTATGTGCCAAAGAAAACCACTGGATTTCGACCTCAACGGTTTTGTAGCAATTTATTGTCTATTTGACAATTCAATTGTTAGTTTTAATGTATGTGAGTATTTTTGTATGTGTGCATAACTTAGTTGTTTATAAACCGGTTTTCATGATTCTCTTTTTTTAACATATAGCAGACGTCTCGACGTTAATCCTCTATTAGTATGGTAAGAATCTGATGATTTTTCCTCGAGATAAAATGGTGGAACTCCTTAATCGATCGGTTGCTCAATTATTGAGCCATGTTTAAAGATAATTGTTGCCGGTAATACTACCAATGACATTTTATAGACTTCAAAATAGGAAGAGGTTCTGTATTTTTGTTTAATTTTATTTATTTATGTCTAGTCATAGTTTCTTTGTTTATATAGATATATTATGTATAGAATATGGCCAGAAATTAGTTCTCATAAAATATGGTGAGGATTTCATGCTGAGTTTTCATTTCATTTTGACGTTATAGTGAGGAATTTCTTGAAGTGATTTCAGTAATTGAGCCGTGTTTATTTGTGTATAGCCATAAATTTATTTGGGAATGAACTAATTTTGATGTATCTTCTTTCAATGTATGAGTTGGAGATAAAGAGCAGAACGTCTCAACAGATAGCGGTATTTCAGCTGTGTTTAAAGTTATTTGTTGTGTTAACATTAACATTGCAAAACCAGTTCAACATTGACCAAATCAGGATGCGACGATGTATCCTAAAAACAATAAAATGCACCACCTCAACGGATTAGAATATTTCAAACCTGTTTGGAGCTTTTTAGTTTTGGTACCGAGTATATTGAAAAGCCGCAATTGAAGTACTGCGTGTAAAGTCATGATGGCGATCTGGTGACAAAAGCCACAGCACTCCTTAATGATAAGGACTCGCGAGATAATACTGAGATAAAATGACAGAAGGTACTTAGTAGTACCTTACGGAGACGACGTGGCGTTTATAATTAAACGCATGGCGTGCTCCCCCTGTTACATATTAATGTTTTGTAATACCGTAATTATAACGTTTTTAAGAAATTTTTATAACAAAATTGGAAAAGTAAAAAATTAACATTAACATTTAAGCTTTTCAAAAGAATGATAAAAAAAAATATTTTGTATTTGTTCTTAAGCTTTTTTATTAATAAAGATAGATAATATAATAATATTAAAATTAAATTTATTTTCACTTTTTAGCACAAGTTTGAAATTATTATTTTTGAAGTCAGTTTAATTTTTTCAAAAGCTTTTTTATTTAATTTACATATATAATAGATATAATATTAAAGAAACACTGGGGTCTGTATAGTATAAGTGCAGATTTCTTTTTTGCGGTGACATGTAGTAACTTCAGGTTGCAGTTTAAGATTACGTATGTTAATTTACCAGTTAAGTGAGTAGCATAAAACTGTGAATCAATTATTGAACCTTTTATAAATTTAAATATGTATCTTTATTTCTGTAACCAATTTTAAGACGTTGGTTTCTCGTAAAACCTGAAATTGTTTTTATTTCATAATTTCGTAGCATTCATAAGAAATAACTCGTCCAATATTCGCGTCTCTCATAAATAAATATTTTTCTTTCTTTTAATATTTGCACGGTTTCAAATTGTTATAAAGTCAACATTAGAAATATTTATCTATAACGTGGAATTAAAGAAAATGCACTGAATTATATATCTATCTTAGTTTCATATGTGCAACTTGTAATACTCCGGGGAAATTATTTACGGTTTGAGAAACCATACAGCCTACAGGTATAGAGATTTACCGTGTTGTAAACAAGATTTTCAGAATTACCGACGAAAATCCCCTAGCAAAATAGACTCTACCTTATACAAACGCAGGAAACTGAAATTTAATCCTTCTTTCCTTTTAAAATCGTTCACAGTGATTACTACTCCAAAAGATAAATATAATTTAAAACTAAATTTAACAGATCCAAGGTTGCTGGATCTAAATTTTAAAACACGTCTATAAAGAATATAAAATCGTAGGATAATAATAACTAAAATATTATTTTTAACTAGCAACCCTAATTTGTTGAGCTTCGAAAAAAAAAATTTTACAGTACAGTGACATATATTGCCTTTATTTTAGTGCAATAAAAATATATGTAGAAGTGCTTTATATCCACAGTTCTTATTAAAAGCATCAGCTTTGAGATAGATTAATGTAGACATTTCGAAACGAACGAAAAAGCAGACGAGCCAACTGATGTTGAGCCGTCACGTCGCCTAGGGACATGTGCAACAGGAGAAGTTGTTAGTACATCGTTGGATACGAAGGGGATATCTTTTTGCGCTTTTTTGTTGAACCCCATATCTTAGCACCGTAGGAAGTCCTGCGAAGGAAGGTTATTCTATAGTTTAAACGTATGCGGTAGAAACAATCGCGAAAATCGCACTATTGAGGATCGCCACAAACCCAGACGATGTGGGTGGAACTTTAAACTTCTGCAAGTAGTTTAATTATGGAAAGGTAACGTTGACTCTCGCCATTATGAAGTCTGTAGAACATAATATATAGACAGCCAATATCTTTCCGAAGACCAAAAGGCTCTAATCTGTTGGTGAGTTTCGGCTCTAATTCAGATTATAGATTTTTGTATACTCTTGCTAATTTTTAGCTTTTTAGCGGTAATCGCTCTATTTCGTGTCTTTTTGGGGGGTTGAACTCTATTAAAGTAATCCTATTCTGAAATTCGCTCCAGATAGGTCTCTACTCCAGATAAAAGTTTGATTCTGCCTTGTTTCACTTGCTACTAAGAGTCATTTGCACGAAGTGCCTCATAGCAGTGAAACAGTAGCATGTCATTAATATGCAGGATAGAAAGCGAAGAAGATAATACAAACTCCTGAGAGACGTCGGCATTGAACGCCTGAGCAACAAACGTCGACGATTATTTTAATATACATTTTCTACGATTAAGACATATTGAGACGGTAGACAATAACGATGCATACGAGGGACCGCTTCTGCTTCAGCAGGTTCTCCCGCTTGATAAGCCGTTGTGTGAAAAATATGCTATTTAAAGAGCTTCACTTCACGATGTTATGTAGTGTGGCTCTTCTATCGTCAAAAGTCAAATTAGATGCAAAGAGGGTACCAAAAACATTGGTTTTCTCCTTTGCAGTACTGTCTTGGTGTTATATGTCCTCCGCAGAGGTAGAAACGACGCCCGGCAGAAGTTACCTTCGCTTGTAAGTTACAACTTTAGCTAGCGACCAAAATTTTCGACTTCCTAAGGGGTAGCCTAATAATCGCTCACCAATTTTGCCAATTTTTTTAAACTTAGTCTTTCTTGCCTTAGACATTTGTCTCTTCGCTGAACGAGAGGTAGCGTTTAGTTTTGTTCTAACCTTCGAGGTTTTCGAATCACAACGGTCCTGGGTATTAACAAAAAGAAACAAAATGTACTCGTCGTGTTATAATCTATTACTCACTGGCTATTACTCACACTGGAAACTATTACTCACTGGCTTACTTCTACATATAGCTACCTATAGTATTAGAATTAGTTTATTACAAGAGTTCCCGCTGAACATCTACCCCCTTCATCAACTGACCAATTGACAAATAACTTCTCTATCAGTATATAAAGTACAATGCAGTTTCTCTGTGGCATAATACTCCAGTGTAGTGTAGTGTGTTAAGAAACTACAATATTATGTTTTATCGGCGTTTCATCCGACATCAAAACGATATTATACTCGAATAACTTTAAATTCTAGCACTCTGTCTATACCATTAGTAAATACGAGTGAGAAAATGACATTAACGATTCATTCCGTAACGCAAAACCTTTGACAAAGAAATGGGGTAATTTTGTTTCAATTTACTGTCGTTCATTCCCGCTACCGACAGGCCGGATAGAATAAGACGTGTACAGTAATACACATAAATTATAGTTTAAAAAACTAAAAATACACGCTTTTATTGCCGATCAAACTAAAAACTAGAAAATAATTATTGATGACAAAGAGTTTAATATAACTGTAGTAG
>DWPT01006406.1:0-11485 GCA_018251895.1 Agathymus mariae mariae
AAGGTAAGAAAGAAAGTACTGTCTTTCAAGCACCCAGCCGGAACACGACGAGTCGTTTGGCGGCTGACTTAAGCAGGAGGGTGGTAGCTAGCCAGGTAGGCTTCGCGGAAAGATAATAATACCAATAATAATATTAATGACTTAATAATAATACTGATAATATAATCTTTAAGCGAAGTCCTCCCACCAAACAGGCTGGTTTCTGTCGCCTCTTACGACACCCTGTTCTGCCAGCGTGGGATTGGCGGGAGTATTCTAGACCGCCCCTATACGTTAGAAGAGATCTCTTTTCGGACGTTAAGTTATCAATATCAATTTTAATTAATAAATAGAATTTAACTAATTTATAACACTCACTGAAGCAGCGTGGTAATATCCAGGTTTCTCAATCACAAATAGTGACATTTCAAGAGAGGCCTGAGCCGGCGTCTCCAATGATGGAAATTACATAGTTTTTATATGAATGTCTCAAGTTAATTACATTTCATTATTCCAATACCCACGCCTTCCTTTAGATATAAATTCAATTAATCACGTTGCACAAAAACCTTCTAGTTTCGTTCGGAAATGGCAATTTGTATTAATTACGGTACATACACAATGTGAGCTTAAATGTGCAAATAGAGTCCTTCAAAAGTCATTAATTGTGATATAATTATTTCGCCACGTCAATTAAATAAGTTTTACCTTCTGATATTTAATTTATCAATTGGTCAATTAATTGTATTTGTAAGGACATTTCAATAGTGAAATTGCAAAGTGATATGTGTCCCCCATACATATTCTTCCAATGCATCACAGAAGTGATGTCGGCCTGAAAGGAAGCAGGAAATCCGCTTATTACGGGCTCTTCGGTACTGTAATCGAAGCACCTTAAAACATTCAAAGTCCATTCTAGAAATAGGATAAGTAGCCGGGCAGATAATGGAGGACAGTCGGAGTTAAGCCACGTAGTGCCGAGCCCAGGGACCACTCACAGGCGGTTGTGTGGCAGAATGCACCTTGAACAGAGGAGATTGAAGAAGGGAAAAAATAAGGTATGTAGTCTTATTCCTCGAAAACATATATTAAAATAAAAATATCGGATTTTTTTATGGTTATTTTATATTATTTACCTTTAATTATACATGTCCGATAAAATTACGAATAAAAGCTTTTTGAATATTATTAAAAAATCAAGAGATGGGTACGAATATTTAATTATAAATAATTAGCAAACTCCCCTCGCTTCGCTTCAGAGAAACTACCTTACACTTAGAAACAGCATCTACATTGTTTTAAGACTGGGTTGTTCTCCTTCTGTGAATTAAAAAAAACATATATTTTTTATTTATGGACGGACTGAAATGAAACGAACTGTAAATGTTAAGTAACGCTTACTGTAATGCATTGATGAAAACCGTATCGACGTAACAAGATTAGCGCTAACAAACGCACAGACAAACAGACAAAGATTCTAACAACTATTTTTTTGTAATAAAGGCCTCCAATAGTAATTTTTCTCATATATACTTATTGTACAAAAAGCAATCAGTCAAAATTTTATTATATGTATAGATTTAAAACCAAATATATGCTATAGCACATCTTATTCCCATATAGATTTGTTAAAATTACTAAAAACGATAGGCCATTCCCACTTCCTATAATCCTGGGCTCTGGGAACACACGCGGGTACCAACGGCCAAAGATTACATAATGATCACTTATTCCTTAATACTTCAGTCTTTGCAAACCTTAGAGATGTACCTACTTTAATCACAATGAAAACAAATTATCGATAAAATTATATTTATTTATATTTTATTGAAGCCATGCTTTGGATAATTCGATCTATGTGTATATTTTGTTTTAATCAATTTATGGTTTGCTTATTTTGCTTAAATTACTACATTGTATTTGACTACACCCACCATTATACCATTTGTGGTCAAGTTAATATTATATTTTAATGCCTCGGCTCAAAGATCAAAGAGCTAAGATGAATGGTCTGTGGAAATATAGTTGGTATAAGCTTCATATAAGTTACATATTCAATAATTTAGATATGATGTACGTGGATATAACTTTCAGTATATTCATAAAAATCAAGATTCTCGAGAGTTCATTATGTCATATAAAAATAAAATATTGTTTAAAAACTATTTTCTCTCGTTCGTTACTTTCTTTTCTTCTTTTTATTTATTATGTAAATTGTTTTAGTTTATATTTCATACGTTACTACAAGTAAAACGTGAAACCCAAGCGTAAATTTTGCTACAATGGATTGTTTTGCTGAATATGATTTTTCACTTTCCTCTTGTATTAATAAGTTCATATCAAAAATAAGAAAATACCCATAGAAAAACAGATGAATTAAATTTCGAAATCGGAATGAATCTTCAGTCGCAAATAGCTTATAAAAAATGATACATAGATTACTAAATAGGACAACACTAACCGCGCGTGTTATGTCCATGGCTAATTGTAAATCGCGCGCTGTCAACTAACGCGCGCTAATTTGTCATATCGCATGGCACGACCGTCGACCGTCGCGATCTAGCACCGATAGAACTCTGCACGGTTCAATAAACGAGGTCAATATCATCACAGCCTATGAATGTTGCATTTAGTCTTGTCTTAAAATGAAATGTTTAAAAAGACCGTCGTCCACAACGGCTTATGGGCGGTAATTCATGAAGGTGTAATCTTGAAAACTATTTAAAAATCGATACCCAGATTGACGTTGGTTTTGCCTTGAGAGCCAGTACGTTGTTTCTTACCTTCTTCTGATTTCCTGGCCGACAACGCATCAATGACACCTTTGGTCTCTGTCTGATATCCATGGACGACGGTGACCACTCACAATCAGATGGCCCGTTTGTCGGCTATTAACATAAAAAACGTGTTTCGAAGAGGGTAATCGCTCTTGTCGTTTTTGACGAGCGTACAAACATGAGGTCAAATATTGAAGATATGAAGTGATGCTCTGGCAAGATTGAATCGTTTTTTTTCCTGCTGTTTACACTAAACCTTCTGAGAGACTATTATATTGTCGGCATAAGAAAAGACTTCGATCAACGGGTGCATACCGCATTGACCGCCAAAAGATACATTCGTCCACGTTTGGTGAAGACCCGATTCTCATTTGAGTAAACATTTGCTTAAAGTATTTGTGAGTAGCAGGATTTATGAGCTGAAACTCTTAGAATAAGCAGTGGTAGCCCGTTGAATTAACTGTCGGATCGGGGAACTAGGTATGAATTTTGCTCTTGCTACTAGTAATAGAGAAAGACTACTTTTTTGATATGTTTATGTTTATGAAAAGGAAATCGCCTGTTTACTGATTCACCGGCATTATATCCAGAATATTACAAATATTTTAAGATTGTTCTAGAAGAATGGTGTTAGCTACTCAGATATAAAGGAATCATACCATCATGCATAAGTGCATAATTAATATAGTTTTGTTGAGCCCAACGACCACCTGCAGGAGGACACCGGCACCACTACCTCGATTGTTATTCACATTCACCAAAAGGCTTGAAATAAAAATTGAAAATTTGTACGTATTTAGAATTAATTATCCATTCACAAAATAATACATGTGTCTAATGTTCTCATAATGGTGCTTGAAATCTGCCAACTGACCTTAACTCCTGGTGCATGAAGACCTGGGCTCAACGTCCGGCTTTAAAAGAGTGATGACGTCTTAAAAAATCAGTTTCAACATTTAATATTAGAATCCTAATTACAAACAAATATTGACATATTGATATATAGACCCGGAGATGCAGTATTTGTTGTACATGAACACAACGTAGTCACATACTATAGATATTCTTAATTTCATGAAACACTCCTTATAAGTAGAGCAACAGAGATAATTTTGCTTGACACAAAAATTAAAAAACAAATTCCTACTTACTTTTACAGTATCATGGGGCCTCATTTGGTTATTTAAATTTTTATTGCAATTTCACAAAAAAAATGTCATTTTATTTACAGATAAGTTTACCTTTTTCGAAGATAGTTACAACTGAATAACAACAAAATGTTGAAATTAAATTCCTGCGTAATAATATTAGCTGGAGCTAAATGCTTCGTGAGTCTTTGGCGGCATTGCAGATTTTATGAAAAATATATTACAAAAGCGGAACCGACAGATTCATCATATTTCGAGATGAATCCACGAAATTTAACACTATTATTTAGACTCGATCTGGCCAAAATTTAATGCCATTATTCGGACAAAAACGCCGTTTTGCGCCTGCGTCCGTAGGTCCACTGCGCAAACACGGCCGATTCGGGTAAAATACTTCGCGGTTCGTTTGATATTTATAAAAGGGCATAAAACCAGTACAAACTTGAATCTATGAACCTCATAAACACTTGGCGGTGCATTTTAAACCTTGTAACATTAATATTAGAGGACAATACAGATATTTGGAACCGCAATTAATTCACCGCAGGTTAAAAAAATCATAATCGTGTTACCGCTAAACGGTAGCAGTATTATTTGTGGGCGGCTTGCGTTCTCTTTGATGATTTTAATCGCAAAAATATGCGTCCAACTGTAAGTATAGCGAGGCTTCTTTTGTGATGTGAGGCTGAAATCAGGTCACATCCACGAATTAGTTCGACTTCATCGTAATGCATGTCTTCCCATCGTAGTACTACCGGTGATTTACATAAAAATATAAGCATCAACCAAGAATTAATTGATTGGAATCACTGAATTTAATATCAAATTTGAAACAAATTGTGCAAACATTTAACAAATTTCAAGATATAAAACTAAATTTACAAGGCAGATAAATCACAAATTATATAAATTGAGATTTGAGTGTCGTCCTGCAAGACGCTTTACTTTGTTATAATAATTTACAACAACCGTATAATTCCCGCATTACCTTATCACTAACAGTACAATCAAGTAAAGCATAATCGCCTAAAGCCACTTGAAAGCATAGAAAAGCACACGTGTCGATGTGGCTTAATCCACGGCTTTGCGTTATAATCCGACCACCCAGAGAACGTTGCGCGACCGACCATTATGCTGCCCACAGAAATGGTACCCCCATTATTATATAGAACAGAACACATAGGTGCCATTATTATTTTACGCTATAAAATCAAGACCACCTACGTCACGGTTGTTATTTTTTGTATTAATTTTTTGCAAAACACTTCGATGCGAATGTAATGATGCGTTCGTGATTTTTTGACGGTTTTGGTGTTCAATCTCTATGGAGATAACAATGAAATTTTGGTTCACTTGGTCGGTAAATTTTCACTAATACCCAATTTAAATGTTGTGTTACTCCAATCTTAAGATAAATTTAAACGTACAAATAGGCCTGAAGGTACAAAATAAACATTAAATCTAAAAACTAGATAACCTTAATTTTAACTAAAAATTCTGCTTTAAATGCTTTTTAGAATAAAGAATATAATAAAATTATTATGAAAATTTAATGACGAGTTTATAGCATATATATATAAACAAATCCATCTGTAGGTATTATATTCATCATCATGATTACAACCCTTAATTGTCCCACTGCTGGGCTCGGGTTTTACCCCACAATGATGCAGTCCGCTACGCTGGGCACCTGCTGATTGGCAGAAATCACCCACCTTTGAAAATATTTTAAGGAATCAAGTTTCTTCACGATTTTTACCTTCACCTGTGCACTTGCACATAATTAATTTGTAATATGCATATATAATTTGGAAAAAAAAAAATAGTACTAATTTATATGAATACCTCTTATCTATTACATTCTTTTATGCACCTATTTGAATAAACAAATTAGAAATTCCCAAGCCATTTAAATCAATAAAATAAAACTTCAATAATATGTCCGTACGCCAGATAGTAACTTAGATATTACTCGGCCTTCGAACAACATTGTTCGTGAATGATTGAATAGTTCGACATTGTTCCGAGTAATAAACATATCACAAGTCGATATATCAACAGGGCTAATGATCGTAGCGTACGACGGTGATCACTGGTCCGTGGCCCAATGTGTATTAATGATGGAAGGACCTGCTAACATTGGGAATGGACTTGCGATTACCGCACATCTGTTGGAAGGTTGTTTTATGTTCCGGAGGGTAGTAATCTAATTGCGAAATGTTTTATCGATTTAAATGCTTAGAAAGCTTTATTACGTGAAGAAGAGCTTGTTAGGGGAGGTTTATGCAATAGGTCTTCGAGGGTGGGTATATAAAAAGCGTTATGCAGTATGAAAATTTCTACTATTGTTTAAATAAAAGATACAAGATTTGTAATATTTACCTGAAGCAGGAACAATATCATATTGTACCAGGTATACAAACGACATGTTGAGATGTTAGGTTCGATTGTTATAGTTATACATAGCAAAAATAATCATAAGTCATGTTGGAGAATTCAAGCGCCATGATTTTCCGACAACGGTTTGTCATTAACCTCCCCATCGATCCGCTCCGGAGTTCGCTCTTGAATTCCCACTATTAATTTAAAAAACTGTAACGGAGTTATATCTATGCATATTTTAGTTTTTAAATATACAAAAACTGTATGTTTTTTTGATTTTTCTCTGTTCGTCTATGCTTATAAGTCTGTCTGAAACGAAAGTATTTAAAGTACTTTGTACCACGGGATATAAATCTAAAAATATAAGAAATAAATTTGAGTATGAAGAACTCTTAAAAAATATGTTAACCATGATTTTATGTTTTAGTGTTCAATGTCAAAAAAGTATATATGTTTAATTAAAAGGATTTAAATAACTGACTACTTAAGGAATAAAATGGCTTAAACATAAAGCGCCTGACAAAAGTGAACAACAATGTTAAGGTGCGGGTACGACTTGTAAAGTCAACGATTAAGTCTTTGAAAACGAATCGTGGCCGGGCTACTGGTAATATGTAAATTTAACAGAACAACCTCTGCCGAGCGGCTTGTCTTCAGATATAATGGCAGCTGCTGAGTATTGTTTGGGAACGTAAACCATTGCAAAATATGTGGAAAATTTTCCATAAATATTATGAAACTGAATAATATATTGACCCGGTGCTATGTGACGATCAAATCGACACCACATAGCTCTACGTTAGGCAGGTTGACTAAACAAGGCTCGATTGATTCATTGTCGTTGCTGTATTTCACTTACAAATTAGCACCTACCGTTATCTAATAGCTTGGAGAGCACAGCTAAGTTATAATCAGTAGGTAAACTGAACCAAAAAAAAAAATGATTTTTTATAGCATGAACTACATGGCTATATTCTATATTATATTCTTTGGCTTCAACTGTAGCTCGGTTCGTAATAAAACTGTCTGCAATGATCGAGTTTTGATTTTGACTGCAGGATATATTTGCCAGATTAAAGTTCGCTGGCGGTGTAGGTCATAATCATTTGTCGTGTATCTACAAGACCTATCTATTAAAACCATTCCTCAAAATAATTTATTATTCTCAGTAGTATTTTCACATGCTTTGTGAACAGTTTATAAAGTTCTTTACCTGCCTTGTATATAACTAACCTAACGATAAAATTAAACATAAAATTTTCAACGTATTTCTTGAACACTTACCATCAAGGAGCCCGTATAGTTGTTAACCTACTATTAGTAGAAAAGCGCATGGTCTGGATAATGTGTTGTTGTTCTCCGGCATTGAAACAAAGCTACTGAATTATCGCCAGTATGAACGGGGTGTCCACATTAGGTACAAGTTAAGCGTGTCATGCTTGACTTGCTTGCCGTGTGCCAAATGCATACATTACGGACAAACGGACGGATACCATGAAATTGGCTTTTATCGTTCAGCATTTCAATTACCTTTAATTAGGTAACTTTTGATATAATTTGGTTCATTATCAACATATCAAGTAGTTTATAAATTCAATGTATCTTAATAGACGATGCTAACCGTATTAAATACGGTTGAGTAGTAAAGACTGGGTGGATAGAGAAGATGCCACATGTGCGTCCTTCAGGGTTTCACGACAGAATGCAAAATAAATGCGTGGTGCCCATTACAAAGTTAAAACTGAAGATTGTTGGATTTTAATGGACTTACACTAGTCCCACATATCCGCTTTGACAAAGGGGATAGTTGTCCAAAACACGGTTCCTAGCCAGTATCTCATTTGGAAAGATTCCTAAAGTGTTATAATTATATCACAACCAAAAAATTTAAGACTTTCAAGATGTGATTCGACTATACCTTATTTTCTAAATTAAGGATTACACGGTTTAGGATTATTGAGCTACCTGCACTATAAACTGTCGGACTCAGTTCTTAGTGAAGGCTGACATTTTTATATAGATATACCTGCCTATGTTTATTGCCGAGTCTTGGTCATTGTGTAGTAACATAAGCGAGTATATTATTATGTATCAGGATGCACGGGTTCGTGACAACGACTAAACTATTTAGTAAAGTTTTTATTACTTAATAACGCTCACTGTACATTTGTTAACAGACGCATTCGCTCTTGTCGTACGCGTATATTTCACTTCGTAGAGAAAACTCGTCGCTTTCGTCCTATGAAAACCGAATAATCCGCAGGCGGCCTTACTATTTATATTGCGTTTCGGAAAACCAGAAGTTCCGGATAACCAGAACTTTCTGCGCTTTTCTCGTCAACTCAACATTCCTTAGAAGGCAATAGGCTGGTCGATGATGCAGGTATAAAAAAATCCGTGTATACGATATACGGCAATACATACAGCCATGTAATGTGATTGACGTAATTCTTATCAGTACGCCGTTTTTATGGCGCCTATTATAGCTTTCGCTTTTGCTAACCATCGTAACAATATGAACATATACTTAAGCAAATTCTACTTAATTAAAACTTCCGCATTAATTCCGCATTTGCCTTGGGCCGATGAAGCAACTTACAGTGCAAACACTTTATTATTATCATAGCGCTGTTTCGACCTGTTTTATTTACTTCCCATTACTAATATTAATTCATATATATATACATCGGTGTTATTTTTCAACACTGTAACATAATGCAATAAAGTTCGAGCCAGACCCGAGATTATCCTGGTGTTGTAAGTGCAACCGCAAGCTAATTGCGTCCACCCTAACTTGGGGTATTAACCACTTAGGCGTCGTCTATACTGTACAAACTTACGTTCGATAAACTTCGTGGCACCCGTTTCGAGGAATTATTGGGACCTTTATATTATTTACAGAGTTAGTAACGTATCAAGTCTGTTGACATATTTTTTCTTTATCATTATTAATTGGGTTATTGTAAAATTTAATTAATGTAAACTCATCAATAATTCCAACACAAACATCCCACTACCAAGTTCGTGTCTTTTATCGCAATGAGAGAAATTACGACTGTAGTCCTAACTGGTCAAGTGCGGATTGGCAGCCTGACTTGTCTTTGATATATTTATTTAGAACTTTCACGTATGCGATGTTTCCCTTCACCGAAACAAGTTTGTTATACGCAAATAATTTGATAAATTAGAGGTGCGTGCAGGATTCATGCTCAAGTGTCCTGTGTAGGAAACCATCATTCAACCCATTAGACTACCACAATTTTTATTATAAACTAATAATGTCCTTATTGATGCTTAAAAGACTTTGTCGTTTTCTGATATAATATCTCAGGTAGAGGGTACCAACAAGAAAAAAGATGTATTTAAGATGTGAACGAGCTAATTAAGTGAAACTACATCAGTAGATCATAACATCACAGAAAATAAAATACATACTGTTGTAATTTTGAAAAAAAATAAATAATATTAAATACTAAATAGTATATATCAACAGTTTTTTTTATATACGTCAGAAGCAAACCACAGTGTAACACGAACTTAACAGGCGGTCGTGTCTGGACACGGCAAGCAAATTGAAATTAAAACTTAACGGAATGAGACAGCGCGATTATGGCCAAATTGCTGTTGAGAAACACCGCTCCTAAATTAATGGCCGTCTTCTGTTTCCACGGTCTTCATTCGGAATGACCTGCGTCGAATATATTGAGCAACCATTCTTTATACATAAATGATATAATTTTATTATAAAATGTTATAATTATGTAAGTTATTATTATATAATGCTGAATATGTTCTAGTATATTATTTTAAATTCATATCATCGCGGAAACTACATATTTTAATTGTAACCGATTTTCACTATTATTACTTTTTTCCCCGATATTTTGACCCAATTAAATCTCACACCAAATAGTCGATACAAAAAATGGTGATTACTCGTTACAGTAAAAATATATTCAGATCTTATACTTACGTCTTTACATGGCTGAGGCTCATTTTAAGGACAATTATTAAGTATTGAACGATTATTGTCTTAAATATATATTATAATTATATTTAAAGATTATGTTGCACCAAACGAGATAGCGTTCATCGTCACAATGGATAACTATGAAACTTATGAATGTGATAATGATTTTCTATATGTCTATACGTCTTGGCTCTCCTCTCATAATGTGAGAGCTAAAGGCTGTAGATAAAGGCTGTAGAACACCTAAGCGGCCAAGCGCAGATTGGCGCACGTCACACATCCTTGAGAACATAATTGAAAACTCTCTCGTCGTTACGGCAATAAAACTCACATCCTTCCACATGACCTCATATCACTCGCGATTACATATTCCATTTATAACGAGATTACAACGCAACACGCATCTTTCATATGCTTTACATGAGATTACTAGACAAAATACCATTCATATCATATTTTCGTTTCATGAATATTGTATATAACACTCTCCCCTATGGCTCAATTCGTTAATAATAAAGATTTTTTATGGAAATGTGGAGTTGAACAGGAATGTGGTTCATTATGCTCCTGTGAATTAGGTACGAATGATTGTTTGACATATTGATTTTGGTACTAGGGAATATTTGGAAGCAGACTAAGTACTAAAAAATACAGTCGTGCCTTTAAGGACCCCACAGCAGTAGTTTTTGTTAGATAACAACCGTTAGATTAGGTCATACCTGTGAGATTGCTTTTCTACTATTTTTTTAATTATCTTAACATTTGTTTATTATATTATATACTATGCACAATTGTTATCGATACATACCCACTGGAATTCCTTTTATGGAAATTAACTGTTTTTACAATTACAGCGAAGGATACGACTTTGACGTGGTAGATAACGATTCCATTTGTACTACCTTTTTGAATTTTACACAAAAAAAATTATGTTTTAAGCATCCATGGAGCTCGTTCTTTCTATCAAAATTTCGAAAACCGATTACTTTATCATAAATGTTGATTCTATGATCCACGACAATGGGCGCCAATGTGGTGTGGTACATTCGAAAGTAACACGGTATTTTAACTTACTATATACCATTACCATACCATTACCATTGGGAGTGACCCTGCCTGCAGAGCGAGGGGTCCCGGGTTCGATTCCCGGCGGGGGCAGACATTTATGTGACAGATAAATGTTTGTTCTCGGGTCATGGATGTTTGTGATGTCATATTTGGGTATGTCC
>DWPT01006407.1:0-11485 GCA_018251895.1 Agathymus mariae mariae
ATCAGAGCTATATACAGACTAAAGTCACGTGAGTCATTAAGAGAAAAATTTAAAGAAATAGGTGTACTCACCGTAGCTAGTCAATATATCTATAGTAATTTAATATTTATTAAAAAAAACTGAATATGTACAAGCAAAAAATTTATACACACAATCATGAAACAAGAAATATGCATAATATGGTGACGTCTTCATAACGTCTTCAAAAGGTTCAGTAATTTTTTATGGGGCCTGGAGTTCGTTTTTACAATAAAGTTCCAAAGTTGATAGGTATTTGAGTTACCCATTGGAACCTTTGAGCGACGCGTTAAAATACAACTCATAATTAAACGATATTATAGTATAGATGAATATATTAATAACAAGGAAGCCAGGTAATAATAGTATCTAAACCAGTTCAAATTTCAAATTCAAATTCAGAATCATTTAATCATGTAGGTATTCTGTAAATACACTTATGTCATTATTTGCTTCTACTACAGTTTCGGAAAGGCGCTTTAACATCGAGGAGAAGAAACGGTTCCGTACAGGTTTAAACTTTTATAATTAGAATGTGTTGTTTTAAAAGATGTGCTGAGGAGTTCCTTCGCCGTTTATTCTTCTCAATGTTAAAGCACCTTTTCAAAACGGTAGTAGAAGTAAAAAATTACTTGCATAAGTGTTTTTACAGAATACTTATATAATAAAATGAATTTGAATTGATGAGTCACTTTAGTACCAGAAGAAATTTACTTAACTTCACAGACAAACACACTGACAGTGGATATATAATAGGATTTAAAATTAAAACACTACACATCCATTAAACAGTATTAAGGATAAGGTTCAAAATTAAACGATACAATTACCATTTTACTAAATAGCGAATACTGTACCGTTTTCATCTTTGCTTTAATCAAAACAATAAAAAACGTTGTTTCCCAGATGAATATTCAACGAGAAAAGTGATTTATTATGATAAAGGGATGCGGTGTCCCACCCCCACTCTCTTCCCCCCACCTCCAGCTTCTGCGGTTGCACGGACCTGAGTCTTAGCACACATGCATTTCCAAACGGCGAAATTGTAATAATTTTATCTTTATTCATATCAAACAGGTATAGGTATAGGCAGGTTACTTTTGCGAGTTACGTTGAGTTAAGTTTTAATCGTCATAATAGTGACTGGGGTGAATTTCACTTTATGCAACTTGTAATCTGTAGGCCATGAAAGATAATAGGATCATGATATTCAAGTTTCAATTATCGAATTTTTGATTTTTAGTCTTTCACCCGAATAAATGATAATTATTTTATTACGCACACAACATACTTGATTCAAACCGAGAGGT
Source organism: Agathymus mariae mariae (assembly GCA_018251895.1). NCBI lineage: Eukaryota > Metazoa > Arthropoda > Insecta > Lepidoptera > Hesperiidae > Agathymus > Agathymus mariae. Next base: position 1,329 of record DWPT01006407.1, read on the forward strand.
CTTTCGAGCGGTGTACCTATTTGAAATTACCAGACTATAAGCACTTAAATTCAAATTCAGTTTTTCAAATTCAAAGTAATTTTTTGTTTCTACTTCCGTTTGGTAAAGGTGCCTTGACATTGAGGAGAAGAAACGTCGATAGAAATAACTTAACATATCTTTTAAACAACATATTGCAATTATAAAGATATTTTAAACCTGCGCAGAATCGGTTGCGACACTATTATTTCAAAGCGTCCCTGTTACTTTTAATCTATACTACAGTACAATATTCTTTGCCTGCGACCTACACTTAAACGTAAACAAAAAAGTAAACGTAAACTTAAAAGTTTACACTTAAGCACGGTAATCCCAAGGTAAGGCCCAAGCCTAAATAAAAGGGTAGTGTCAAGAATGCGTGGAACAAAAAGCAATATTTTCATAAAATGAATATTCATGTCGCATTGAAAGTGATTTATTATGTTAAACGGATGTAGTGATGGGCGCGCGGTAATACTGCGGTCACCTGACCACGGACCCGGCCCTGTATTACCGGAGTTGTATTAAAATTGTACAAACTTCAGTTAATTAAATAAACAGTGGCTCTATTTCGAAGTAAATATATATGAAATAATAATTCAACCAGCTTCTAAGGGGTAAGGTGCGCTATTATATATATTCATAATGGTTTACATTAAATAATTTGTTTTTAATTTAAATTCCAATAAAGCTTAAAACCCTTTTAATTTCAATAAAGAAATATTAAATATGGGACAATTTACAAATTATGGAAGTGGCCTTAGATTGTAAATGGGCATCCATAAATTCATATGTTCTCGCGGGTCAATTAATTATAACATAAATATAATGGGCTACTTACTATAAAGACAAGACTATTTACGAAACGAACAAGCTATTTTCATAGTTCTACGTCTACGATATAGGGCAGACTAGCTACCATGGATTCAATATTTATGTTGCGAAAAAGAGATATCCCAACAACTTACAAATTAAAATATATGAAGTCTGGAATAAAAAAAACTTGTAACCTGCCCTGCTCGTAGTACACTCTGCTGAACAATGGATGATGCTATGGCAAACGTTCTCTAATGTTAAGAATCATTGAGCTCTGTACACTCTCTTTAATCCGGTCGACATTTGTTTGGTAGTAGGGTATTTTGTATTTTGTAGTATGTTGTGTTTACAATAACTACAGCTTAAAGAGTTGTCTGTCAAATCAATATAGACTTTGTGAATTTTCTTTTTTAGTACGCCATTTTAGTGTAACGATAATTACCAGTAATATTAATGTAACCATTAAATTACCATTCGATGATTGATAATTTCTTGAAATATGTCCGTTTCATGAAATTTCCAACTATTAAGGACATGATAAGATTATGAGATTATTTTTTTAAATAGTAGATACACATAGCTCTAAATGAATATGATAAATAATAATAATGAAAATGCGAATAGAATGTGTTGACTCCGTAAATGCCAATTACTCTGTTCAAGAGATTTTGTACAAAATCTTCATATTGTCGCGTTGAATTCACTTAATTCGAAAAGGAGTCATCACTCGCATGGCTCACAATGGGACGCACTCACGATCCACTTATTACATCCCTACATCCCTTCGTTATATTTAAATCAGTCGCAATGGCGCCGCCAAATCCTCGCCTGACCCATTTCCGCTCAATCCGGTAATGCTTTGTGTTGGCTGGTGCCAGTGTAAGCGGCATTATATTAACTCAAAATAAAGTTTATTTGCGTAATAATTATTATATACTGTATTTAAACTTAAAATACTTAAATATGATCCAATGATTTCGTTTTAAATATTAAATTAAATTAGTTTGAGTACAAAAATTAATTAGTTTACCTTGCTTTAGTTTGTCATGTAATTTTCTTTTTCTTTGTAGTTGACAAGTATTTGATAAAAAAGCTTCCGAAACAAAAAATAATTATAATGATTATGCTCGAATTTCGACGACATGGCTAATAATTAATAAATAGGTGGTTTTTTTTTAACTGTGAAATTGTATTGTATTGCCACATGCCGAAATTGTCATCAATTTTGATAGTAGAGGATCTTTTTCATATGCCCCTAAGACATCCTTTTACTTCTTAGTGTTATTTGTGTTTCTGCAGTCTGCTTAATTTTTGTTTTCTTTGAAGTCAGTTCAGTCAAATTAGACTTTAGTGCCATAGATGTAGAAATGTTAGGTTGGTGATTACATTAAACTCTCGCAGTGGAGCCATACTTCTACATCCTACCAACAACGTTTCTACGTTTTCTCCTCAAAAAAATAATAACACTTTGCATAAGCATTTTTCGTCGCCTCTTAAGCGCACAAAAAACGAGCACTTTTAATATTTAAATGCTTTGAGGAGGAGAATGTTTAAAACGTACGTCATTAACTTATTTTTTTTTTTAATATTACTAGAGACTGACGAGACTTTCACAAACTAATTTCATAAACTAATAAATATAAAGTCAATCCGTAAAGTCATGATTATCTATTATCTATTTAGCAAAAAGACACCATTGGTAATTTTTTTTAATGTTCAATAAAGTAAAAATAAGTTATTAATGCTCTTGAAATAAGGTACAATTTTATATTCTTACGCGTAACATAGAATGATAAACCATATGCGTTTACAATAGCACGTTGTAACAATGTACGTCCCAAGATGGTCATGTCATCATCACGGTGGCCAAGTGCAAGTGACTTGTATTGTAGGTGTTGATTTCACACATCTTTGTGAACACTGGAGAACAGGTATGCAAGCCTGTGACGTTTTCAGTCACCGAAGCAAGTGATACTTAATTGGTAATATGCACCTAACTGTTAAAAGTTTGAGCTCCGTGCAGGATACGGCCACGGATTACAAGACCGTGGACATGCTTCGCGTGCTATACGGTCATATTCAAATATATCTCAATCGTACCACGCCACACACACGTAGCATCATTACACTACACCACAACGAAATCCTAGAAAATCTTCACCAAGAAGTATTTGAACTTTTCTATCGTTCTTTTTCAGACAACAAAATTTTTGCAGTCCACCTGTCCTACTCACACACATCGCAGCCACACGCCGTCGACACTGTATTTTGTGGCCGTGTTGTGGTACGGTTGCAGTTAGTTTAAGTTATGGATTTAACCTTACTCGTAGTTTTATTAAACTCTAGTTCTGTTGTCGGTACTGAATCCAACTGATATTATATATCAGTGGCTACACGGTAATACAACAACAGCACTGTCGGGGCGACGCGCACCGTACTCGTAAATCTCGGAGCGAAAACTCCGCCCCGTTTTACTTATTATGTTTATTCATGATATTGCTTATTTAACGAAAGTGAATCTTTGTTTACTACCAGTTACATTAAGATTCTAATTTTAAATTTAAATTACATCCATAGTAAAAGAACTTTTATTCTAAACTAACGACGCGTGGTGAACTTGTCTTTTATGCGATTACTGTTAAAAATTGATTTTATTTTCCAACTTTATACAGGAATAACGTGTAATAATAATCCATATCGTAAGACGGAAACGCCGATGTGGTATTATTTCTTATTTCTTTCAAATCACCTAGATAACCACGAAACTAAAATAAGGAACGAAAGCTTTAAGGCGGGCAATATAATATTAACCGACTTACGAACATTACACGTGCATTATACGTGCACGACGATAAAGACGTACTGTATGTATATTATTCCAACCCGTTAACGGTCTACTACAGGACAAAATTATCTCGTCGCAATAGAGAAAAAACTTCACCCACACAACTACGATATAGTCAATGTCATTTATGATTTATTTAACAGTCAGTGTTGTTATGTCGCCGGCAGGACTCCGACAGTTCGAATCGAGCTTAATGTGCCAATTGAAGCGTGAGACTGGCATCCGTCGAAACACTGACCGCGTGTGTTTGCTTTACTTAACACACGAAGGGTTTATACAAGACGTTGCTATGACTACACGCTTCCCATGCCAATTTACATCGATATATAATACATAATATCCATCGTAATTAACAGTATCTCGATGTAAATGAAACGGTTGATTGACTCTACATAACATATGTAGTCGTGCGACGAGCTGTGTCCCTCGAGTTAATACTTGAAACAGGCAACGTTACGTCTGAACCATTCGGTCGCATTCGTCGTCTAATTGAATCAGAACGTCTTATCAAATATTCATGTGATATGATAATCCGTCCGAGGTCCTCTTCCCCTCTCGGAATCAACTGGATTAATAGACATGTTCTATAACGAGTGGCCAGCGATTTTCTTTTGCATCGCCGTTGATGCTATCTTGCATTTTTGATTTTGGTCATGTTAATTGAATTGAAATGTTCTCTTCGGCTGTTTTGCCGTACAGGGCTGCTAATGTGATATCGCAACAATGGTTTAGTAAGATTTAAACTACACAAAAAATTTCGAATACTAAAATTCTATTCAGATTGAGCGTCACAGATTTTTATAGTTAATAGTCAAACGGTCAGTTGGACCGCATCATGTTGACCGCTTTGTCAATGCCGTACATGGACATTCAAATAACATAAGTAAGTAACATAAACGCGTTTTGATCGAAAAACGAAAGTACTACTTGTTAGCTATTAGAAGCTAAAGTCTCCAATCGCTTAGCGCGGTTAGTGTTACCAATAACTAACTGATGAATTCATAGTTTAGGCAAATTGTGAAGTTTGCCGAATATAAGGGTAGACAGGTAGGGAGACCCCAAGGGCGTTCGATTCCCTTACCATACAGAGATGTACTTTGAGCTTTGACCTACCGACGACCTTGTTAATAACACTTGATTAACGATTGGCTTATACTATTTACTATTCTATGAATTTTCATGACGTGTTACAGAAATAACAAATAACTTTGCGAGCTATTGTAAAGAACGGAAAAGAATAGCGTGGCTCAGAACATTATCATTCAGATCATCAACAGATCTGAAGCAAGGGTTCGACTCCCAGCCAAAGCACGCAGATGTAGGAGATGATTTAAAAGTTGATAGACACATAAAAAAAAATTGCATCACACACACACTTTCCTGTGTTACGCTGAGGTTGGAGATGTACAGATGAATCACTACTAACAACCGAGTAACGGAGAGAAAACGTAATTTTTTTATATAGGTATATATGTTGTCATATAGGCTGGAAATCGAGTCTATGAATCTTCGTTTGACAGGTAGAAACTTACCCAACTAAGCTGAAACTACGTCTGTAATATAGATACGCGTATCACACGAAACCCTCTAAATACATTTATAATTTTAGTAACTAATATTATAGGCATAATCAAGAATTATTTTTATCCCGGGAAATAGATTTGTTCCCGTGATAAGCAAATAAAAGTTAATATATCCTTTCCTTTCTTACATTCACATTTCCAGGCCGACAACTCATCAGTGATACCTTTGGTCTTGCTGATGTCCATGAGCGACGATGACCACTTACCATCAGGTGGCGCGTCTGTACGTTTGTCGGCTATTACCATAAAAAAATGGGAATTCCATTAATTTTAACTGCCTGTATGCTATTATAATAAAAAATTATGTATCTTGCTCATAGAACTACAAAATCACATTTCTAAAACAATGACAGTGCTTTTAAACGTTTGACGTAGGTTTTCTGAATAGAAGCGAGAGCGGTTACTACAAATAAAATAATAATAAAAAAAGCTTCCATCTCAACAAGCCGAACTGCCTGTTAACAGTCAAAAACAATCAAAATGTTAAGCAGCTACTTCACCTCAAAGAAATTCGTCTCCCACTACAGCCCCTCCTAAATTCGTTTTCTCCCAATTTTTCACTTATAAATGTAATCTTGTTACAGAAAAAACTTATTTCATAAAGTCATGGAGCGAGCTACGAATGGAAAGAAGGGAGTTGAGTTTCGACGAGAGAATAAAATTATTAACGTTCTTTGATGTAATAGAGTATGGTAGAACTTTCACGGTTCTGAAATGCTGTTTTAATTTAATGATTTCTGGTGTTATCAAACTTGACGTCCCTGCGTCAAAGTCAGTTAAGTATAGTTAAGTAAAAACTGAACTTTGTTACGAACGGCCTGTTTTAATCCTACTAATACGATTGTATTTATCTCCTTGTGCTAGTATGAATAGTAGTTTAAAGGAAACGCTAAATACTCCTGAACAAACTTACAGCATTAAATTAATTATTCAAACTGATATACACACATTCAACAAAATTACCTATGTTGCGGGTGGCATGGACGTACACAAATATAACATCACAAACACCTTGACCCTAACAAACATTTGTGTGTCACATAAACCTCAGCTTCGACAGAGAATAGAATCCGAAACCCCTCACTCAGCAGGCGGGCTCACTAGCAATTGATCTACCTACGGAGTCGTCAAAACAGAACATCGATGCAGGGTTTATCGAAATAGAAGATTTGTTTCCGCCATATATATGTTTAAACTTCGCGCGCGCTATTAATATAGATTCTTTTAAGATATGTGGCCATTATGGTCCATCCCTTCCCTCCTCTCCACGGTCCCGCCCTATGTACGCGACTAAAACCAGTTGATCGTCAGTGATCAGCGCTGACGGACTACGAGGCAGCACCGCGAATCCGCTGACGCTAGTCATCACCGCACCGCATACAACCGCTCACGAGTACGGCCATATTGCAAGGAGCACGTGTAGTGGAGTGTTATTCATTAATTATAATTTAGTTTAGCTTAGGATAGTAGAAACCATTGGTGAAAGTGGCAGGAGCACACTGGGAACTTCAACATCAGCGTGGGCAGTCAGCAACAGGCACTCCGACTTGCGGAATTCCTCAGCCAGAATCAGGTACGCGTACATACTCTTCCCTTTCCACTCAACTCGCCAACTTGTCCATAAACAATCCTGCAACCAGCATTTAAATACAGTCCACACCGCAGGACCTCATTTACTTAGGTCTTTGGTCCCCGCGACCAGGTTCTTAGGAGCTCGGTCATAGTCGTACGGTCAAATTAGCCGTGCACTTCCCGCAGTATACTTTAGCTCTGGGCAATCACCCAGGGCTATAACAAGATTATTAATATTAATTATAATGTATGTAGGTTTTTAGTGAGTTACGAAGTTACATTACAAGCTATTGGCAGCCTGGTATTACTAGTATGTTCAGAGACATTCTGTTTCGCCACGTAGACATAAAACCGTAAACGATACGGGCCTACTGTTTCAAAATCGGTTAATATTAATGGTCATTCGAGTATCAGAAGGACACACAACCAAAAATAACCGTAATTTGGCGAAAAGCGTCTCAGATATAAACGTGTTATTTTATTATCATCGATTATCGATCATTATCGATTATTCTAATAATCTACATTGTACACATATTACATATGAATTTACCATAGATCAATTCAGAGACAATGCGAAATCATCATAATGAAAATCTGACGGTTACGTACATATTAAATTATAGAGAGACGTTCGACTTACTATCACCCGCAATTATAATTATATGAGTTGAAAATCAGATGGGTTCTCCTCTGTAACAAAACTCGGTCATTACACGATGAAATAGTAATGGTACTACTAAACGAACGAGTTAAAAAAACAAACTAAGGGTATCGTCTAATGAGTAGCCGCCGGCAGTCAATAACATAGGCGAAGAGGATGTACTTAGAAACTACAGCAGCGGCATTAGATCGACTATAAACTTAACATTATTGTAAATTTAATGGCACCGACTCAGTTTAAATATATTATGTACTCTATGACATTGCCGTTGCTCAATACAGACAACGTAAAACTTAAATGTTTGGCGTGTTTTAAAATTCCAAATTCAAATTTATTTCAAATGAGAGGTACAGATCTCCTGATTTAAATTGGGTTATTCCTTTGTGTTTGTGGAGCGAAAGCGGAGCGATCAGAAACTACATCAATTTTAGCAACAAAAGTCGCTGTAACTGCAAATCAATTTTAATTAATTTTCATCATATTTTGAACGCCGCCCCCAAAGAATTTATGGATTCTTCAATCAAATAGTGGAAGAGCATCTATAATTCTATTACCATATTATTAACTATTTAGTAGATATCTAATTTAAAACTTAATACAACGTTTGATCATATCATGTTCAGTGTTACTATGATATTTAATGTTTCACGATTTCACTTAGTACAAACACATTTATTTATATTAGCCGGTCCTATTGTTACATGTCTGGTGCAAATTTTATTATGCCGTAGCCAAGTTGGTTTCTTCATAATACAGATTATGATAAAAATTGCGTTGACGTACAGCCTCCGTCGGCTCGAACCGTATTTTTTTTAATTTTCTCAAACAAGATCCCGGGCCAAGAAATTCGATTATACAGCCGACGTCTTGCAGTAGTATTAAATTTGTTTTCGAGATCGCAACGGGATTTCGATAATTCATTTAAGGATATTAAAACAATAACTTATAGATTTAACTTGATTAAAACTGAAAAGTCTCATTGCCAAATAAACATGGATTATAAATATATTTTTTTCCACCAATTATACCACTATGTGCTATAATAAAACCACCGCCAGATTATATACAAGCGCTATAGTAGGTGCGCATTAAGTTTGTCTAACTGTATCAATTTTCCACTTTCTGGGCCGATGGGAAGAAATTACTAATGAAGAATGAGCAAAGGTTTCATCCAATGTCTTTTGTACAAACTTTTCATACACATTTTGTTTCCTGTAATTTTATTTTGTGTACAAAACAAATAAATAATTAGATAAAAACCTTATAATTAGGTAGTTCATTCGATCAAACTTTAATGGTATTACAAGTACGAGATGTGATTAAAGTTTAAAGAGGAATTCGTGCAACAACCTCGCTTTAAACAATATATATATTATCACACACACATATATATATATATATATACGTTGGACACACACATTTTATATTGAGATTCATTCATTATTGTCCTTCGTTGTAACCAAAAAAAAACATCTTTTAAATCAAAAGGAATACGATTTTAGCTTCGATAACATGGGGTTTAAAATTGAATAATAATTTTGATATTCACTAAAAATGTCCAAAGATATTAATTTAATTATGTATGTAGAACTCTTGGTGTGATATTCAGCATTGTAGTAGCCAAATAATCAATATAGCGAAATGCTGTTTGCCTGATGACAGTTAGAGAATTTACAGGATTGATTTTTCCTTATTAGCTAACAATACATCAAAATATTAAAACAATCAGAATTTATTTTTATATTATTAAAAATTTAATTTATATAAATTATATTACTTTAAGTTATTACACTCATAGTACCTACAATATTGAAGTAAAGTCTTGTTTAATTACGAATAGAATTATGTCATGTATTCGTACTCCAAATATTAAGTATTATGTAAATGATACACCATACTAATATATTTATAGAAAGTTAGCAACATTAATAGTAAGCCAAAGTAAATATATTACTAGCAATAAAATAAGCAGGTACTCTACTATAAGCAATTGTAACTACATACAAATAAAGTTCTCATAATACAGTTTCACTTTAATTTCTTTGGTTAATATCGTTGTATAATTAAAATACGGTGTATTCTTGGTGTGATCATAACGAAACAGGACTGAACTTGAACAGAAGCATACCAGCTTTATAACCTAGCTTCATACTACGAGGGGAGGTCCAAAAGTTCGTGGAATGGAGGGGATGGAGTGGGGATAGGTGGGCTCGCTTTGCGTCACACTAATTAGTGACTAATCATTAGTATATATATATGCTAAGTTTCAGCCCTATTGCGTCGTTCATCCCCCCTGCACGGGACGACCCGTTAGTGGCGAGGACGCTCGTTATGCTCGCTTTGTTCGCGGACGATAGCGCCTATTTTGCATCGGAAGCCAACCCGCGCTACGCAGTTGTGTGAATGCAACGCGTGCAGGACCTGTTATCCGTATGGCTGGACAAATGGCGAGTGGCAGTCAACGTCGGAAAGACTGTCGCCGTCCTGTTTGGCCGGAAGCGTAGACCATGGCCGTCGCTGAGTCTCTGCGGTCGAGACATAGCGTGGCGTAGAGTAACCAGATATCTGGGATGCTACATCGATCGCTCGCTGAAGTTTGCAGCGCACGCGGAGCACGTTATCCGGCAAGCGCGAGCTTCGCGATCGATGTTGCGACCGG
>DWPT01006408.1:0-11484 GCA_018251895.1 Agathymus mariae mariae
TGTCCATGGGCGACGGTGACCACTTACCATCAGGTGGCTCGTCTGCTCGTTTGTCGGCTGTTACCATAAAAAAAAAAAAACAACCGCCAAACAAATGAGCAGGCTGCCTGATGATAATTAGTTATTATTGCTTGTAGACTGTCAGGGTCATGTTCAGGTCAATGATTGTCAACTTTATCATCCACTTTTACAAATATGCCAAAATTACTTGTATTTATATTGTATTTGTAAAATTATGTTTATATTTTAAGTTTGCTTAACGTGTTCCAGTTCAACAACTTACCTGATGCGGAGGAAGATCAGTTTTGTAATGTAACCAACCAAACCATTCAGCTGGGACCTGGGAATGAAAAATTATTTGATTATCTAAATTTTTTCATACAATGAAATCTCAGACTTGTGTATCTCTGAATGTATGCTTTATTCAATGCTTTAATACATATTTCAATATAAACTGTAATATTGATTTATGTAGGTACAGTGGATTTAGGATATAACTACACGGAAGGGTCCGCGTAATTTCGTAGTTATATCCAGGAATCGTAACATAACGATATACAGACACGCACAGTTTAGTTGCATTCATTCGTAGCTATAGACAAATTGTCGCTATAGCCAGGGTCGTAAATAAATGAAATCCACTGTACTGTGAGTATTACTCACCAACTACTTTAAATCTTTACAGCCAATAACTGTGTCACTGCTCAGCTTGAAACTTCTACCATATTAAGGAGGTTATAGGCCATAGTATGCAAATAAAAAAGATTTAAGGATGTAGATTATAGATAATTTGATGAAGTTTGTCACTATTCAAGGTTTCAGAGAATTAGTAATTCAGGGTCAATGTAATGTCCACTAGAAACCAGTATTTAGGTAACAACTGATGAAAGACATTGATTTTAAATGTAATTTAAATTAATTTAAATTTGGTAAATTCCCTTGTGAACTGAACTATGGTCATGACAAACACTATCATACCTGACTGCCATCATAGTTCATGTAGAATTTATCTGAGTACTCCACCCATCGGTTCCTGCTGTAGAAGTAGCGTGGATTCTCATAATATTTGTTGCCAAATTTATCTTCTCCAACTAACCTGCCATCCTTCAGTTCGTCTTGCCTGGAATGAAACATGAGGACACAATTAGACTTAGTTTGAAATCTCTACATTGACCACACTTAAAATAAATTATGGTAATATTTAATAATTAATTATAAAACTGCATGTTGGTTTTATAAGAGATTAATCTGATTGTCTTCAAATATAATGTTCATGTTAATAGTCAACGCAATGCAAATGAGTTATTAATTAACTTTACAATACCTCCATTAAAACATTAAAAATATCTTAGGGTTGATGTTAGTAGGGTAGAAAATTCCAGAAAGGTTTACTAACATAGTCTATTAAGTCTTAAAAGTTGATTTAAGCTCAAGGATGTATGAAATTCTTAGCCCCTCAAACATGTGAAATGTGTCAACTAGCTACGAGGTATTGTTCAAAAAGCTTACCCATAACCTACCAGTTTCTTCAAACAACATTTTGTAGTCAAAAAATCAGAGAATAAACAATAATTTAAAGCCGTACCGTTCAACACCATAAACAAATAAAGTTCAATAACATAACCTCATAAAATTACATAATAAATTACGTTTTACCTGTAAAGTTTATACAAAGAAGCACGAATCCCTCCATTTTGGCGAATTATATTAAAAAAAGTTGCTACCTTGTCTAGAGCGAGTAATTTAAATATCGAATTATTCGACATTTTTTGTACGCTTATCTATTTTAACCTTGGCAAATAATTATTCAATTCTAATTATCTTACTATAGGTAATTGTCAGTGTCATGATTAGTTGACAGCTCAGCTGTTACAATCATAGATTTTTTCTCTTTTTAAGACGCTGGCCTACGTTCCTACCTTACGGTACTATACACCTCAGCCTACCGTAGACTATACAGCTATACGGTTACGATAGTTATCGTACAAAATGTCAATGTATAGAGTAATTATACTACATAGGTAGTTTAGACATTATGTTCACAATAACGAAATTTGAAAACGTCATTAATTTGTCATTTGTTTTTTTCATACATCGGTAAAGCTAACAAAATTCAACCATTTTGTTAAAAGCTTGGACAGCAATATGAATAGTGTAGTTTTTGTATTGAACATGCTGGTGTGATCTGTCTTCTACCGTTGTATTGTAAATTATATTGAATATGCTCTATATTTCTCAATAATTAGAACATAAGATCAATATGTAATATCATAAACTTATTACTTTGTCTATAAATCCAGTATTTATTCTTTGAGCTCAAATCGATAAATTATTTTATAAAAGTTATAAAAATTAACAAATTCAAACCTTCATCTTTCTAGCAGAAGGCAGACTTTTAAACCTCTACGACTGCTTGTTACGACTAGGGAAATTTTATATTTACCAGAGCCAGAATTTTTATATGGACATGTATGTATAAGATGTAAACAAATTATATACTTATTAGATCATTGAACATTTCTTTTATTTTTCGTATGTAATTTACATGAATTATTAACATCTGTATCACAAATTTCACCATTAAATGCATCCAAATGTTTCCTTTTCTTACATTTTTTATTATTTTTAGTAACACCATCCCTTTGTAAATTGATTTCCTTAGTATTTTCCGTTTTCCTGCTATCATCTTTTTTGTCTATAGTATCTAGTTTATTCTTTTTTACTTTTTTTGGTACAGACTCATGTGCATTCAAATCTGTATTACTAACACCAACCAAATTGGTGGGAACTTTATTCTGCTTTCTAGTAGTAGTATTATCAACACAATATTCAATCCATTTCTCAGTTTGACATTTATCATTATTTTGTTTTAAACAATGTTTCTTTTTTTTCTTCTTCTTCAACACTGGAAGAACTTCATCACAGTTCAAACTAGCACTTTCTAAAATGTCTTGTTTGTATTCTCTGTTATTTGTACATTTCTTAACGTGACTATAACCATTGAACCTTGTCTGTTGCAGTAATAATTTCTCCTGCTGTTCTATTCTTGCTAGTTTCCCTAAAGCTTTAAGACCATGGCGAGCACCCCTGCAAAATGACACATGTTCATTTCTAGTCTGGATATTTTAAATATTTTCAATTATATAAAATAGATCAAAATAGAAAAGTTCAAATTTAAACTGTGCTTAAACATTTCAACAAATTAAGCTTTCAATAAATTAACTTGAAGCTGAACCGTGTTAAACATTGGATAAAGCAATGATATTTGGTTCTCCCTGTTAGTGTTTGCTGGGCTTTATAGCGCCAGCACAAACAACATTAGCCATGCACAGAAGTGAAATTCTCTTCTTTTGTCTGGTTACCACGCTCCTATCAAAAATTAACTAATGTTAACTAGGTGAGTCAGTTAACATGCAGAATAACTAAATGCTTCTATACCAGTATCTAATGGATATTAACAAAAAAATATGTACTTATGAGCAGTCCGCCCCTCGCACGCAGCAAACAACTCCTCATCTGTCATTTTAAATATGTCTCTCTGCGCCTGTTCATCTTCAGACTCAGACTCTGAATCTTTCACCCTTTCAATTCTGCCTCCACCGCTGGCCAACACAGCAGTTCTTACAAAAAAGTCCTGTTGAATATATATTATTTTTTTAATTTTTAAATTTATTATAATTATATTATATTATAGTTTTCAAGTTTCCCGGCTTTGGCTCTTTATGAACCAATAGTCAATCATTCAAACCTTCCAAATACTTCTGACCGAGTCTGCAGTATTTTAACTTACTTAATATTGAAACAAACTGTTGGGTTATGATACATCATAGTATTGTGTGGCTTTATTTGATTAAAATTACATGTATATTACCTCATACTGTTCCTGTGGTTTTGGATCTGAAGGTTTGGACTTCTTCCTTTTCAGTTTCCATGTACTATTGGTAATTTCAAAATTACCATCATCTTTTGTTTCGATCTTCTTAGTGGTGCCATTTTTCTCTTTTACCTTCAGTGATTATTGCAACCATTAAAATAATTATATTTCAATGATGTAGATTAAAATACGAGTTTTTTGTATAATAGTGGCCTAGTATGTTTAAATATCAACTTATTATTATTCATTAAATGTCAATAACCATACTGTTAGAAACATATATAAATATTGTTTATAACTGTATACAGCCAAAGAAAATTTCCAGAGATACTAATTGTTGGTATCATACCTCAATGTTGCTGGCAGCCTTATCATACAAAAAGTTCCACCAATGTTCGGTGAAATCAGAAGCTGCATTGTGTCCCACCCCAGTCATACTCCGCTTGAGTTTAGGTTTCAGAGCTTGAGATATGCCATTCTCATTCTTGCCTAGACCCTTGCCTGTTAAAAAAGTTTTTATTGTTCTGTACATTTCAGGAAAAAATAAAATTTCTCTAGTCTCAGACACGTACTACCTATTTTCACACAATGTACTGAATTAAAAAAGTTGGGGAGATCAGTATTAGTAACATATAGAGTGGAGGTTATAATATTAACATAAAATAAAAATTATCTAAAACGAAACTCTATACTCTATACAAAATAACTATTATCGGTATCTATATATTCAACTTGAGCTTAATTTAGCCAATTTAAAACGTAAAAAAGAACTAAAGAAGCTATTCAAGATTGTAAAAGTTACATACCATCGGTCCAGCCGTATTTCTCTAGTTGTTTTCGTGCGAAATCCATTTTGTTTCACGAACCTAGAGACAACAATGCGTATAGAAAAAAAGTGAAGATATCATATATGTTTTTCGATTCGACAACATTTTCAATTATTATTCACTACAAGTATCATCTTCAATTTCTCAAATAAATATAGTCGATTGAATTATCTTATCTCTACCTCTATCCTATGTTGTTGAGTATCGTATTGTGCCAAGTTTCGATGAAAATAGACATATTTCAATTCCCACTCATACCAACTCATACACATAGTAATGCCATGAGCACAATACGACATATGATAATGACATTGACAACAATGACGAAAGATTGATGTAGCAAAGTTATTGCCAAGAAACAAAATCAATCCCTTGACAAATTTATTTATTCATTTTATGACCCCGGTTATCTCAGAATAAACAAACTATTTAATTTCATTTGTCGACCCCATAACTCAGTTGGTGGTAGGCAAGCGAGGGGTCCCGGATACGATTCCCGGCCAGGGCAGACATTTATGTGACAGATAAATGTTTATTCTCGGGTCATGGGTGTTATAATCTCATATTTGTATACCGCCCAACGCCCATGCCACCCACAACCCCGCGATTCAGATTTCCCGCGTCACGTCAGTACAGTTCCCCGAAATTCCGCGATTCTTATCATTCATTCATCATAAAGTCCCCTTAAATTATTTTTGAAATAAAAACACTTTTTTATACAAAATTCCTTTGAATGTAATCATTAAAAAAAAGTAACTGAAATATTTTTTTTCCTTGATGACCTATGTAACTTTATTTGTTGATTGACTTTATTTTATTTTATATTACGTGTTTAACAATAGCTGTTGGCAATCCTCACCACGCCAGTGCCGTGGCGCCTTCTAACAATTTGTACCTACCAGATCTGCACCAATAAGCGAGTACTTCCCCCACCAAAGAAAAGTGAGGATTAAGCTGACATAGCGGGCACTAGCGCATTATGTGGTGAACAAGCGTTCAGGATAGACACAGTGATCTCTTCCAGACCTTTGATTATACAAAGTTGTGTTTAAATAATACTGAAATAAAGTGTTTAAATAATACTGAAATAAAATTATAATAGTTTATTATATGGTTAGTTAATATAGCTGCACTTTTTAACCACTTTTCTATAATTCTACTGAAAATTTCAACATATCAACAAAAATATAAAATTGCATTAAAATGACAATAAAGCAATCATTTGAGTGATGTTGTTATTTAACATGATGTTAATAGTGTCGCCCTGTATCTGCCAAGTCCGAACGTTATTATTTAGTTGCAAGTATTACCCGATATGAAATGGTTAAAAATTGGTTCGGATTCCTCGAAATTCCCCGATGTTATGCTGTTCTCCGTTAATTCCCTGCACTAACCCTCAATTCCCCGCAAATCGGGGATTTTCCCCGCAATTGGCAGCACTGCCCAAAACAAAGAATCCTAGTGCTGGGGTGAGAATGTGTAAACATTTATTATTTACTCTCATTACATCATAACATGATTACTTACTCTCTTTCCTAGTTTTTCGTTAATGCATCCCAATATAAGCCATAGATTTTAGCGTATACTGCGAATCAATGATATATGTTTTTTGTAAATATATATGTATATGTATTTATTTTGTGATGTATGCCAGCAGACAAAATTCGCTAAAGTGTAAAGCGAAAGAAAACGTTCGGCTAACAATAGTGTATAATTATTTCTCAGAATAATAATAATATTATTATTTGAATCAGAAATAAAAGAATATCAATGAACTTTGTATCCTCCAACGGAACTCTTGTGTGGGGAAAAGGTTTTTAATTGGCTAGTCCCTTCTTGTAAAAACGATAGTGAATTGTTTTATTCGTTTATCGATTATAAGATCTGAAGATAATAAGCGGGTCCCCGCAATCCATCTTGGTAGGTGTCATTGATACCTTTAGTGTGGTGGATGTCGAGGAGCTGCGGCGAGCACTTTTGATATGGCTCCGTTTATTCGTGTCTCGGCTATTTACATTTAAGAAAAGGCGAGGTCTTCGTTATTTCTTACTCTACTACAAACATGTAAATATTAACATTGTATTCTTATAGTAAAAATAGTAAACTAACAGACAACGGAGAAAACTATTATAATACACAGAGAAATGGCATATTATGTATATTTTAGTAGTTTACTCTGGACCATCTTGGTTAAAATAATTATAGACATCATGTATTGAATATGAATGAAACAGTAGTTAAAATATATAAATAAACTCTGTAATTTAAATTTTCTTATCAACAATAATTTTAACATAAGAATGGTAAAAATATCAAACTAGTCTATACAATTAGACTCTAAATACTGCCGTATGGCAACATCTTTCACTAATCTTCATCGATCCAGTGGTGGTTCATTTGATTCTTTACTTTCGAAATACGTCATCATAATCAAGATCTTCTATGGTAGATTCATTGTTACTGTAAAAAAAAAACAGACTTTAAATATATTCAATATTTTGGGTGTGTCAAAGGGGTTGATAACAGTAATAATGGCCGTCATTAGACAATTAGACGTTTAAAATTTTATTAGATTCAATAGATATAACATTGAACTTAACTGACTTGGTTGATCTCGTTTATTAATAACTTATCCAACATACATAATTTTTGGAGGCAAATTGCCAGTGCACCGCTTCTAAAGCATATTTTGTTTGCATTCTATAAAAATCTTTTTTTTTTTTCATATTTAAAAAAATCATCAAATAATCAATACTACTTTTTTCGTGTATGCAACACAATTCCCGGCAATAATTATCTAGAATGCTATATTGTAGATACAAATTGAAATTTTAATACGATCTAAAATTAAGTTGGGAAAACATTAATTGAGTTGTGAATTGCATTTTGACCAAATCACGATGTATAGCACAACTGAGATTAACAAAACACTAAATAATATTTCAATTTTGCTATCTACATCACAGAAAACATGTTAAGCACCTTCTGACATGTAAATTAGTCATCAATGTGTGCATTAAGCTGCAATTTGAAAAGCATGTTCAATACACTCAATGCCTCGCGTTGGAGATCCATCCGTCACTTAGACCCTGCAATTGGACCATAGAAGACCGTGGCCATTTACCTACAATGACTTCAGACCTTAACATCTGGATACCAATCATAACGAGGATCTCGTTTAGACCTTTCCATGTACGGCAGACCGTGGCTCCCGGTTGAGGAGTAGTTTTCCAGGGTAGGCTTAGACAGCAACTCGGGCCTGAAGTTTTTTAAGAAGTACACCCAACATTGAACTGTTTCCTTCTCTATTGATCTTCTGAAACAAAATAACAAAATTTTTTTTTTTTGTTTTTCGAACAAAATATTTCTTTCTTCTTTATGTCAGTAGCCAATGACATAACAACTAGATGGTATTGTAACAATTACTGATGGTAAGTAGTTATTAGCTACTGGATATCCATAGTAAAAAACCTATCAATAACACATTAGGCAAGTCTGGCAATCGTTGGAACCCTTCGAGAAGTGTATCCTCTGGAGCTGATTTTTTAAATCCCAAGTGGCTACGAAGTGTCAGCGACCTAAGAGTCACAAGCTCCACGTTTTGCACGCCGAGTTCCTGATGAGACAGTAACCCTAGGAGTCCATTGCTGGCATGAAAAAAAATTTAAAAGATATTTAGCAAATACTGCAGATTGGATCGCAAAGCATTCACGAAATTTTACAGGACCATCATAAGTTGAGTGAAATGGTTACGTGTGTCCTTAAGTCCGAACGAACTTATTCACAATCTTCATCGTTATTCACCTAACTAGCATTCGTCCTACATTTAAGTCAACTATGAAACATTTTACATTCTTTGTTTGCACTATGTAATGCCAGTTCAAAAATAGGCCTGGCAGCAGTAACTACATAAGACAGTTTAAGCCGTCTGCTTATTTCCTAGATACTGCCTTACGACGCCATTATTCCGTAAACGTACCTACCCTCGGTTAACAACAATATAATCAAGCTCTCTTATGTAGTACTTTGGATGGTCCTCTAGGATATCTAATTTTTGGAGCATCTTGTCATCTACTTCATATACTTCACCTGGAAATAAATAAAAGAAACATGTCTCTATTAATTTTATCATCAACTGCTAGGATCAGATCTCAAACAATGGGACAGGTAAAGTACCTAGCCAAATGTGGACTTGCGGATATAACATACCTTTAGAAACATTATGGAGCTTTCAGGAATGCTGGTTTTGCCACAATGTTATCTTTCTCTGAATCAAGTTCTTTTACATTCCTAATTCATATATAACTTAAAAAATATATACGCGCGCAACGCCTAAACATCTGCCTCACATTAGATCCACAATGAATGAATTAAATTAAGTTAATGTGCTTTACTGTCGAATTCAAAATCATTTAATCTTGTAGGTATTCTGTAAATACACTTATGCACGTCATTTTTTGCTTCTACTACCGTTTCGAAAAGGTGGTTTAACATTGAGGAGAATAAACGGCGAAAGAAACTCCTCAGCACATCTTTTAAAACAACACATGGTAATTACAAAAGTTTAAACCTGTGCAGTTTCAACACTATCATTTCTAGGTGTCCTTGTCATAAATTGTCCAAGGGTATATCACCACTTAACATCAATGGGAGTGTAGTCAAGTATTCACTTACATGTATATAAAAAAATTAAATTGCTAAGTGGCAATAGAATAGAATTTTCATCAATATTGAAATGAAAGAAAATCATTTTGAAATCTACATTAATTTGTGTGTGCGTGCATGTGTACATCTAAGTGAGTACATGTATAATAAAAAGGAAAACTTTTTTGTATAATATTGAAACCAATTAAAAAAAAGTTTTGTTGAGTATCAATATTATGTAAAGGAATAGTATAAGTTAATAGCAGTCTCCATGTTCTTACCTCAACTCAAATAACTCCTAAAAATGAATATACATCAAAAGCGAAATCTCTAAAAATTAGTTTCTATGATCTACTTAACACCAGAATTGTGTTCATGTGGTTTCCTTTAATGTGTGGTACGATGATAATTTTACTGAATTAATGTATTATAATTTTACCTTTCACATGACACCCATTGCCAGGACTGTACAGCAAAAATGGAATGTTGTATTTGGTGGCGATAATCAGGGGATACTTGGTCATAGTGACACCAGCAGCATAAAACTTCCCTACACCATTCTCAGGGTTACTCAGCCAATGATGATTAGGTTCAAAGCGTTTCAAGGTACCATACACGAAGACTTTATTACTCATCTGGTGATATTAATATTTTTTTACTAATATGATAGTTCCATGCTCTAAATCATTTAGGTATGTTCTTCTTCTACTACCGTTTAGAAAGGTGCTTTAATATTTAGGAGAAGAAACAGTGAAAGTAACTCCTCCGCATATCTTTTAAAACAACACATGGCAATTACAAAGTTTAAGACTGCAGAACAGTTTCTACAATATAATTTCCAGGCATCCTTTTCATAAACATATGCATCTATACCCTAATGACTTTTACCCATTAACTGTCCTTTAACACGTCGCTTAAAAGTTCCACTAGGTAACTCAATAAAAACTTTGGAATCTTATTGTAAAAACGATCATCAAGCCCTATAAAAGAATGCTGAACTTTTTGTAGGTGATATGGAGATTTAACCAAATGATACCTATTTCTTGTTTCACAATTGTGTGTATCGCCTTTCTGTTTGTACATATTTAAATTTTATTTTATTTCACATCACTTTAATCTATGTGTAGTTGTGATTGCTCTTTTCTGTTATATGAATATTAAATACATGAAAATAAGCAAAATAAAATATTTAGCTGTCTCTATGTCTATAATCAGTTGTCTATCTTGGGTGACACTTAATAAAACTGTGGCTTGTTCCATAGTCAATGTTTCATTATTTTATTTCGCATAATTTCTGCACATTTGGTAGTACAAACATACAGTTGTTTTAAGGCACTAATAGTTATCATCGCATCGTATCATAATTTATTAAATACATACTGCGCGGATATTTCGTATATGATATTGTTTGGCATTGAGTGATAGAAATCTTGTCCACTTAATCATTTATTTTTATTCAAATAACATTATAATATACTTCACAATCGTTCAAAAAATTCGCGTAAATTTCGTGGTTGTCAAAAAACATATATAATAAAATTTTACTTTGGTCCCAAAAAGATTATCACATGAAAAATATACCCATATAACAAATCACAAATACAAACTTTTTGACAGTAGACAGATGAATCGAGTGAATTGACAGAATGACAATACTGACACCATTCGAAACAAAATTTTATAATTTTAATTTATATACCATACTCCATAGACAAGGGTATACACCTGTTTATGATACTGTAATATGTGGTTCTACTCAAGGTCATTTCTTTCGAACTATATGAAAATCAAGCAACGCCATTTAATTTTAGTTTCCGAAAAATTCGTGTTTATAATATAATCAGTAAGCTACGGTTACAGCTTGCTGGCTTTGACATTTAATTTCTTACTCGGGCTCTGAATTATTTTAAATATATTTTTTCTTTCTTTATTATTTCTATTTAAGAAGTAAGAAAATAATAAAATATTACTTTCTTATTATCATAAAAAAAAGAAAAAAAAATCTTATTTCAAAAAATTCATTACCACTTGCTTCAATAATAAAAAACATAGTCATAAACTCCGTGGCCGTACAGTGTCTCATAGTCACGGTTCATGCAGCACGGGGCAAGGGTCGCGTGCTGCGGAAGGTGGCAGGTG
>DWPT01006409.1:0-11484 GCA_018251895.1 Agathymus mariae mariae
ACCGGTCAGAGTGGCGCAAGTTAGGGGAGGCCTATGTCCAGCAGTGGACCTCCAAAGGCTGATGGATGGATGGATGAGTGAAATTGAAACAAAAATTAATCGAAATCAGTTTTTACAAACTTTTTTCGAAAATCAAACTACGCCATCAATTCTAAGATTTTATAAGGTTATCTGATTGTGTTGAAACACCGTAATGCCTAAGTTTAATTATTAATAACTTATGGTGCATACAATCGAACTCTTTTGAGAGTTCACAGAACATATACCATACCAATAGGATCCAGCCTGCACTCCCAGCCATCTACAATGTGTTTCACAAGTGGTATGCCTGCACCAGTGGTATTTTTTGATTGATGCACATTATCGAATAAATTTTTCGTGTTCAATTATTCCATTATACAGGTGTGATCTCGAAAACCATACCAAAGAAGGTGGCTACTGGATAGTGATATCGGGCGTGGTATACGATGTGGAGAAGTTCGAGTGTGAGAACGCGAGCACAACGGAGTTCGTTCGTAGCCTGCGCGGCACGGATGCGACAGAGGCGCTCGGCGTGCCGCCGCATGCCGCCTACATGTGGCGAATCACTTCGAAAGTCGTAGGTCTATACGACGATCAGATGAAGTCGCATAAGTGTAAAGTAAGCATAAATCATTCATTATAACTAGTTAATTTGTAATACGTCTGTTGCTTCGCCGTTGCTTATAATAGGACGCTTTCACTTCGCCGTATTGGGGCGGCATACAATACTGACCCACGCTGGTAGGACAGGGTGTCGTGAGAGACGACAGATGGAGCCGGTCTGCTTGGTGGTAGGGTTTTGCGTAATGATTATATTGTCACTATTATTATTAGGTCATTAATAGTATCACTGCTATTATTATCTTTTCGTAAAGTCTGCCTGGGTAGCTATGACCCTCGTACTCGAGTCAGCCGCCAAATGACTCGTCGTGTACCGGCTGCGGGCTTGACTGCCATACCTTCTTTCGTTCATTGGCCAACAACACGTTAGTGATGCCTTTGGTGTTACTACCAGGACAATGCGTCGACGATCCGCGCTCATCACGTGCTAACGTCATGCGCTCTGCACCTGGCGCTCGGTCTCGCGCAGTGCGGGCTGCGCTTCGCTCGCTCTCTACCCGTGCAGCAGGTGGAACGCGACGCTGCCGCGTACGCGACTGCCTTATTCCTCAGGGGAGGACTGCAGGTAAACATTCTCACTTGATATATATTCCTCCGCCCATCTAGATATCCACCTATATTTAGTTTTTCATCATATTATTCATCTTTTTTTAAAGTATTTATGTATCGGGAAATATGAAGATTGTCAAGTGGCATTAATAAAATAAATGCACTGTACTCGTACATTGCATGTTCGTCTTAAATTACTGGAAAAAAAAAATCAGTTTCTATTATTTTTCGTCATAACCATAACATAATCGGTATAACTTCGAACAGTAGTACTTATTATTTTTAATATCATAGGATAATCGTTTGTTGCAGACGAATCAACTAGCAAATCCGTTCGACGAGGAAAAGTCTGAGGCTCGGAGCGGCTCATCGACCGGTGGCAACAGTCCAGCGAGCGAGGCACCCGTGCCTGCGCCCCCGGCCGGCGAGCTTGCGGCTCCGCCTGCGCCCGCGAGCGCCACCAACCGCCAACCCAGTCTGAGAGTCAACGTCGCCGTGGCGGCCGCGAGGGCCGACGCGCTATTGTTTGCACTCGCCGAGCCCAAGTTACATGTAAGCCCAGTATAATTCTACTTTGCAATGACAAAGTTGATCTCTCATTCCGATGACCAACAATTGTTTGTAAACGAGGTAGACTATGACCTTAATAACCTACTTATCAATTTTCTATCATTAGGATCCTTTAGCACTTCACCTGTGGTGGGCGTGCGAGCGCCGCGAAGGTTGCGCGCCTCACTTCCCTCCCGAACATCCTCTAGAAGAACTGAGGAGGGCATTGCTAGCTGTCCTTTTATATCACGCTGGGTTAAAAGAACATGCTTTAGCTACCGCCATTACTGGTATGTAAATGTCAGTGTTTATTTTAGCTGAATTATAATAAATATGCTTATGTTTATGTCTCAATGTTTTGCTTAGAAATGGAGAAAGGTGAAGTGAAACTATCGCCCGCAATGTCGGAAGTAGTGAAATGTGTCCAGCAAAGTAAGTGGACGTTGATAAGAACACGACAGCAGCAATCTCGTGGATACAAGGAGGTAATTGTGAAGCTAATTGCATATTAATAACATTTATTTAGATACAATAGCTTTCTTGCAACCAGATGTAAAGTTTGATGTAAGATGTTATGTTTCCTTAAATTGTGCCATTTTGAATGGCCCTTAATAGTAAAATACAACAAAAACCTAGTATGAGCTTGATGGTCAATGATTTATGTATTGTTTTAACAATAAATAAAACTATGTATGTACCGCAGGTGTGTGCAGCGCCATTAGAACGAACGCGGTTCCTCTTGCACGAAGTGCGCGCGGCCATATCGCCCGCAATATCAGCGTTGCGTGCGCGCCCGCCGTACCGCGGCCCTACCAACACGCAAAAGATGTTTAGAAAGGTCATGCAGATGGCGAAATCACCTTCTTTTAAGAAGTGGTGAATATATTAACCCTTAATTAACTCCAGTCTATTACAGCTATAGTGATTTTGGTATTTTGGATAAATCTCGAGGAAGATCTATATTTATTGCTACTAAATTATATAAATATAATTAATGTATAATATAATATAATTCAATTGTAAAAATTTCATATTAATTTAATCTTCATGTTCCCTATATATAACATATCGGTATTGTTCATACGATAATATATGTATAAAGAATATATAAAAGTCTTCCAATCTTGTTCTGTTATTGATTTCATATTTTTTATAAACGCTACTCTACACAGTTATTTCGTAATAATTGAATCACTAATTGTATACACTCTAAACCAAGGCAAATTATCATTTAGTAATTACCACACAACATTTTATTATCCAACGCATTATTTCGATGTATAAAACCTTATATTTAACAAGCTGACAAATCACAAAATACGTCATGCCGTGTACGCTTCTCGTAACTGTTAGAATTTCACAGATTCATAGATAAGAATCTCGATGTTTCACTTACAGCCTAAATATTTTATATTAACTGCTGGTAGCATTAAAATATAAAATTATGTTTATTTCGCTACCAACTTTTCTTTACTACATTATTTTTTCATAAAACTAAAAGTGTAAAACATTTTACAAGTAACTTATATATTGTTATATTTGTCTGTCTTAAGTAATAGCTTAAATGTGTTACTTGTTTCATTCCCAGCAGATCAATGTACAGTGCTAATCACCGATCATCACCTTCAGTAAAAATAATCCATATTTAATTATCATGTTTATAAACAATTCATGCCTTATATATTTATTTTTAGTTTTGAAACTACCAAAGAGTTGCGCAACAGGCAAAACAGCCTCAGTAAAAGCATGCTCAAAACCACTGGAAGTCTGTTGCAAGGCGACGCTCTGTTAATAAAGTCAGTCATTGGCAATACGTCTACTGTATCAACAAAGCTGAATGACGAAACACCCACTAATCCAGTGGACGTTCAAAAAGTGTTTGAACTGACCGTTCCGTATTCAAAAGATGTGGTTAATCACCAAACGAAGATCAAACTGTTGACCAAAGAAAAAACTTTAGAGAAGGACATCAAGAATGCTTCCAATTTGGACGACATGCGAAACGATAAACAACCGGAAAAAGACGAATCGATGGGCAGAGATTGCGATGATAAAACACCAACGAATGAGATTTCCATAAGCTCAATGAATGATATTACTGATAATTCTATTTTGAAAGAGTCTATAGAAAGTGAGAAACAAGTGTTGCTAATGGCGGATGATTTGAAAACAGAACTCATTATGGCGGACGAGGAAAAAGATGATGATAATTCGGAAAGAAATAAATTCGTTAATGCTTGGGTAGCTAAACTTGCTTGTAAAGAAAAAGGTAAAAATATTATTTTCAATTGAAATTTAATAAAATTATATAAATAGAATGTGAATGCATTTAATCAATGTAAGATAACCAATTAACAGTTCATTATATGTTTTGTTTTAATATTGCACTTTGAATTTATTCCATTTAGAGTAATTAAAAAATTTTGAAGATCTATTAAAACAAGACTGTTATCCTTATTCTAGATCTATACTGGATGCTAGAGGAAGTGACGCCTGAGCAGCAAAGCTTGACTACAGGAATCATTGACTTTGTTATGTCTGATGAGTGCTGCGATATTGATACATTGAGAAGGGCTTTATATTGTCAAGTATGAAATCAAATCTTTGTTAAATGAATTTTTTTGACCCTTTAATAGATCGTATCTACTTAAATTAATAAACCCAAATTATTTATACTTTCAGATGCAACGAGCGGAAATAAGGAAAACCGGTTATTCTGTAATAAACAATATTCTTCACGCGACCCAAACCATGTCTGAGAGTATCAAGTACGCTGCCCTTACGGGTATACTGGGCGCTTCGTTGGCTGATTCAGTACCCCAGGTCCCGCTCAAGCCGACCATACCCTTAACGAAACCACTGGAAGGAATCGAATCTGTTATACCATACACGAAGTATATGGTGTTATTAGAAAGGGCCAAATTATACAAGTATGTTCTTTTGGAGTTAAAGGTAAAGGTATTGGAAGGCGAACATATGTGCCCGTTGCCACTAAAGATGAGTGCCAACTATGGTGCCCATGCGTTACTGAACAAACCGTCGAGGGCTAGGTATGGTGATGTTTTTGATATCAATTAGTTTTTGTTACTTAAATATGGATTTAAAAAAAATTATAATTGTTTTATATATTTATTGATTAAGCTTACGTGATTGAGACATGGTTTTTTCTGTTTTCAAATTTCTCCTTAATCTTAACACTACATGAATATTTTTAATAATAATATTTGTTTAAATTTCTAGGTTCATAATAGCACTTCTATCTTTACTGGTGGAAGGGTGTGGTGGGCCTGAGATAGATCAGCTTATTAATGAAGGTGCTCTTAGTTCTTGCTTGACTTTACTGAAGCAAATAGGGGGTGACGCATCGCAGCATTCTTCAATTATTTGTACTGGAGTTAAACCTAAACGTTAGTATTATTATCTGATTCCCCGTCTTCTTTCCACTAGTAAACACCACAGCGCACGGTGATTATTCATCCTATCGTCGTAAACATCGCTCAGGTGCGAAGGATGTATTTTGCTTTGTCATGTGTAGTGCGTATCGTGGAGGAGTCGAATAGTTAGCCCGCATCCCGAGATTCCATGGTGTTATAGTATGAATGACTTCAAGGCAAAGGTGAATAGGTCTTTTCTAAGTTAATGTGCTTGATCATCTATGACTACTTCGTCACTTATCTGTACCAGTAAGGTGGGATTGTAGTCAAGCAGGACTCGTAATAAGTAAAAAAAACTTCACTTTCTTTCACTATTTCATACTTATAAAATTGTAATACAGATTTTTTATAGTTTACTAGCTGACCCGGCTGATGTCCTGCTAAATATATGTATATATATATTTTGGAACTCGACACCAATATTGCTTGTAAATCTACCGATAACAACAGTGAATCTAAACCATCCAGAGACCCACCTAAACACGCATAATATAAAAATGGATCTATTTGTTTAAAAGTATTTTAGTGAAATACGAACAGAATAATTTTATAAGTAAATATATTAAATCACTTGTCAACTCGTTATTACAGCAGAATGTTTAGTCATCTACGAAGATGAACGAATTGGGGCCCGTGCCAGAGGAGCTTCCCTCTCTGGGCCGGAACTTGCTGCCATGATGAAAATAGGTACCCGAGTCGTCAGAGGCAAGGACTGGAAATGGGGTGATCAGGTTAGTTAGCATGAATGTATCGAACTATTACATTTCTGATTTACCATTAAAACAAATACTTTCTTTGAAACTTGATCATCGTGTACTTGATATTGTATTATATTGTAAACATCCCCTTTTATCATCATCATATAGATTTCAAATCGATTCTCATAATGAAACGAATTTTTACTGTCGATTATAATTTGACATCATTATACACGTTATAATCGATTATATAATCGATATGAGTCTCCATATATAATTGTTAAATTTATGTTTCCCGAAATTAACTGTCAAAGGTATTTTAATAAATTGACGTGGTATAAAATACTTGTATATTGCACATCATAACTTTAATACTTTTACAAAAGCTCTTATGGATACAAACATTCTAATGGAACTTAACTGATTGATTGCTAGGATGGAGGCCCCGGCGCAGAAGGTCGCGTGATCGGAGACCTCGGAGATGACGGTTGGGTGCGCGTGTGCTGGGACTCGGGGGGGACCAACTCGTACAGGATGGGCAAGGAGGGCAAGTACGACCTTAAGCTGGCTCGTTCCCCCTCGCCGCCGCCATCCGTTGATGAAACTCTCAATGGTGCTCGTAAGTTATTAAAATATTTTTTTTTAAAAGAAAATACTAATTGACTTTTTTCCTTTATCAAGAGGCTAAATAAAAAAATATCCGACATTAAAATTGAGTGAAATACTCAAAAAGTTTATAATATAATATGTCAGCAAAGAAACTGTATAAACATTTCTTCGTTTAATTTTTTGTGTACTGTCCAATTGACTTATTCGATGTACAAATAAAATACACAAACATTCACATAGTGCCAAACATACATTCATGCATATGTACACAAACATTCACACACAAACGTTCACATGGTGACAAACGTACATACACGCATATGTACACATATTTTATAAGTGGCCGGTTAGGACATCACCGTTCGACCCGACCATCGCGTGCCGGGTCCAGTGGAAATTGTGCCGGCACGATGTACCACTATGCGCGCGCGCCGATCGGCACAAAGTCAGTCTTGCCAAGTCCTCATGCCGCGAAGCTCGTGTCGCCTTCCGTGCTTACGCTTATTGCAATAATTGTGTTTCTGTCCAGTCTGATTTTCTACTGTGATACGTGATTGTATTTCTATTTCTCTTACTGTGACTCTTGCTCCTTCTATTTCCTACTTCTACAGTGCTTTGTGTGTTGGCTATAAACCTATTGCATTAGTAAACAATCAACCACAAATAAGAGCTAAACTATATTTTTTCAACTTAAGTCACCTATTGCACTATGGTTAGTGTATCATTTTATCTGCTGTAACATCTATGTTCAAATATTTTATATAATCTGAATTTGAATTTCCAAAATACTTTTCGACTAATTAAATTAATAAATCACTAAAATAAACTTTATTTTTATAATAATTTTTTTTCCCTTGTCTACTTTATAGCATAACGATTGCTAATTTTTTTTGGTTTTTACAGTTTATCCATACTGTATTTTTTATTTATTAGATCTTAACGCAGTTTATCAATTCAAGGTATCAAACCTATCCAAAATTCAATTTTAACTAACATCCAATGATTAGATTATATAAAAATGAGTGCACTACCTAACTTAGTTTTGGTTATATTAATAACTATAATAAAAACTTTGTTAGCTTGTAAATATATTGCAAAAAAATTTTTTTTCACTTTTATGAAATTGTCCAATAGATACCAAATGTAATTCGTAGTACAATAGCGCAGTATTGTAACTAATTTCTCAAGAATATTTTTTATAGAAAAATCTATCAATGATTGTTTTTGTTTAAGCTACCGACGTGAGCGTAGAGTGGTGGCCGGTGAACGAGGTCCGCGCTGCATGCACGACCGCGGTGCGTGCGTTGTGTGCGAGCGCAGCGTGCGCGGGACCGCTCGCGCGCCGCAACGTGTGCGCGTTGCAACGACGGCTACTCACGCTTGCGCACACCACTAACTCGGTCCCGCCAATCTCGTACAGCCCCTCACTGCATACCGCTCTCGTGGTTATTAGGGGTAAGCAATGTAACTTGTGTAAAAACATAACGTCAAAGATCTAATAAATATAACCTTTTTATGGAATAATTCATCAAAATATCTTTTATATCATACATTCACAGAATCTCAGCTCTATCATTAACTTTATTGAATACACGGTAGGCACTCAATCACTATGAGTTAATAACGTTTTAGTATTGCTAATGAGATGTCTTTCCTTACATTTGTTCTAGCCAGTGCACATAGTCAAGAAATGCGAGCATCTCTGTGTAATGATGCATGGTTCGAGTTGTGCTACAGTATAATATCATGCACTGATAAGCCTGTCACGCAAGATTTAATCCATCAACAGGTAAGTGAGTAGTAAGTTAATTAATTGATAGTAACATTCATGCAGATGCAGTCTCGACTAATCGCAATTAATTGCACCGGTCCAATGTGGATTGTGCCTTACACAATAAATAATGACTTTTTATCATTAAAATAATTCGTATGCTTTTATAGGAATTATTAATAATTTATCTATATAAGCAACCGGTGCGACCCCCGGTTCCTCTTTAGCCGGCAACTCGCGCTACCACCTACAATGACGTAGCTCGGTAACTAGTTATTTAATTACCATTTGGATAAAAAAAAATAGTGGAAAACAAATTTGGCATTTTGAGTCTCTAGCGCTTTTGTCATCGCTTTAAGTGTCGAGAAATAATATTTAAATAGTCAGTAATCAAATGGTTTATTGTAACTTGTTACAATAATAGATTCAAGCACTGTGGCTCCTTCGACGTGTGTTGCCCGAACACGACGGTCCGCCGGAGTGGCGACGTACGATATGCGCGCAGTTACTCGCGCTGGCGGGCCGCTTCGGCCTCGAGACGCACCCGGGAGACCCTGCGCTGAGGCCGTACGCCCAGTCGCTACCATTCCACCTTCCTGGATACTCGCTACTTCTCAATACGACGAATAATGGAGAAGAAGAATTTGGTAAGTGAATCGTTTTAGCAAATAAAGCATTTTATAATCAGACATAGTTAATTAGCCATAACACATATACAGTGTTTAAATTTAGAAGAATTCAATCGAGTTTTAATTAATTTAATTAAATGTATTAATATTGTATTTAACGGAATCCATGCGCGATTTTTTAACAAAGGTATGGAAGGTGTTCTTCACTAGTCCCCATAAATAATGAACCTTTTAACAATATATTTTTGCATTTATAAATTATATTTTATCGTTTCTAAATTATATTTTACATGTTATGTGAAACGCAATGAATCTCGATAAAGAAAAAAAAATTGACCGTCCATGTTATTGCAATTGATCACGATTGAATACCAACTTTTAAATTTATAGATAAATAAAATATGTTAAGTTGGTTATGTCGATGTTAGATAATAGATGGCGTGCGCCCGCTACGGCGAGCTACACGGGCGCCACCATCGGTGGCGTAGTCCAGCTGGTGCGGCGACTACACACGGCGCCGCTGTGGCGCGGGCCCGTCACGTGGCTGCTATTAGAAAAAATGCAAATGGCTGCGCAAATGGTAAGCGATCTAATAAGAATATTAAGTCTTACTATATGAAAAACTTCTAAACCAACAATTCACATAATAATGTTTTAAGTAATATATATAGAAACATCTACTCACACTTTTTATCTTTTAACTAAAGCTATATATTATATCAGTAGAGGAACTGTTTTTGTAAATGTTTTATGATAAAAGTCATAGAATATTTTTTTATTAATTTACATCTTGGTATCTTAGAAATATATTTTTTAATAAACTTTAAGATTCACTGTAAAATTAAATAAAAAAAATGAATCCTTTGTTCCAACGATGGACAGATAAGATCATGTTATCTGATATAAGGATGACTACAGAAATTAATGTGCATGTTCGGCACACATTACAAAGTATGTAATTATCTGTCGCGCTAATTAATATGTCTAAGGAATTTATGTTTCACAGATTTACTATACACCTTATTCTTAAATTGATCGCTGTTTTGTAATAAAATATAAATTTTAATTTACCTATCGATATAAATATTCGATAATACACATTGAAATATTCCATTTATAATAAATTGTTGAGAAATTTAAAAAATGTGTATCATTTTAATTTTGAATTCACATAAGCCACTTAAACTTCTGTTGAAGAGTGGTGTGGTGTCCAACCCTGGATCAAGATATATTTGCAAAGAGTATAACTTTAGAAATGCGAGTAATGCTTCCTACTTAATTAATTATTTTATATAAATTATATTGTTTTAATTACCTAGTTCAAAAGATATAAGTTCGTTTCATACTTTCCATTTCTTATTTATCACTAGTGAGCGCTGCCAACGCTGACAGTTGCAACAGCAGCCAACGCGTTGCGGTCTATAGGTGTGCAAACACAAATCATGGAACACATTATGTTAAAACAGTTCTCAGGAGAAACATCTGAGACTACGTCCAGTAGATATCCATCAGGTGTGCTGCATGTATATTGAAGCTAATGCATGCAAGTTGTTTACATATTCAGATCTCAAGCGACTGGCATTGGTCACACACTAGTCAGGAGATGACGCAAACCATGAAACCCCAACCGCCGTCCATCAACTCGTGTCTCATAGGTACGTCACACGTTCCGTTCCTTCCAAGTACTTAATATTATACCGCATTGCATCGCACCGACACTTATTAGAGTTACTTAATTGCATGTACAATTAATAATTTTCGATAATTTCAGTATTTCAGATTTTGTCATAATTTGGTAACATAAATTTACTGTGGTATTTGTATTTTCGTGTATGTAACAACCTCATTAGTTCCGTTCTAGTAACATCGTGGCGATGTTACATTATTTGGACACAGCTCCAAACTTACATGCCTCGGTTCATCCAAAGAGCAGCCGATATAGAAGTATAAACACAGTGATTGAAACGGTTGCATGTTTATTCGGGGCCAACTGCTGTTGTTGCAATTATTCGTTGTAATATAACATGTTGTATAAATACGTCGCAGCTGGAGCTCTGGGTGTCGTTGGTGGAATGGAGCCTCGCTTGAGACAAGGTCAAGTCGTTACGACGGGGAGTTCGCCCCGCATCGGTGTCGTCACGCACTTGTCGGCCAGTGCCAAGGTCACCGTGGCCCTCGAGGACAATACTACTACCAAGGTACCTAGTGGCTGTTTAGTGAATCGGTATTTCAAATGTTGCAATATAATATTTTTTATTAATAATTTAATAAATCCAGGGAGATTTTTACTATGTATCAATAAAGTAATTATACGCTTTGGAAGTCTTCATCTTTTAATACTTGTCATGTGTAGTATTTGTCTAGATCCAAGGTTACGTATATCTTAGTTTTAAAAATAAAACAGATTGGAAAGCAGTGTCTGTTCTATACAAATTGACGAATTTATTATGTGACTCTAATATCCGGTGTTCCTTGTGAAATTCACGTTAAGGAATACTGAGAACTCGATGGTGATCTCACACTCTCTGTTGAAGCAGTAATCATCAGCCGTAGTGTCTACGCACAAATCAATTACATTACACTGTAGCATCGTCCACCACTAC
>DWPT01006410.1:0-11481 GCA_018251895.1 Agathymus mariae mariae
CCCGCCGTACGCCGAGTTGTTCGATGGAGAAACGGCGATGGGGGAATTATGTCGAACAATTCCTGCGCACACTCTCCTAAATGCATCCTATAGAAGACCGAGAAGCTGGCAACCCTGCGCTTGTGCTCATAAAACAAGCATCAACGACTTCAAGGTCCTTGTGTTTTCGGTCGTATGACTCTGTACTACCCAGTTTCCTCTCGACTGTACTCGTGCGTGCTGGTGGCATTACTTCACCCGTTTGGCTAGCTACCACCTTCCTTCTAAAATCAACCATGAAATATTTTAACGTATGCCGATTGCAGTATCAAAAAAGTAGTTGAAAACCTAATTCCCACTTTCTTCTCGACCGGCATTGCATAACTGTTGCATTTCATGTTACAAATGCTTCTTAACCTCGGTGATCAATTATATCAGTTGGCGTGTCCGTTTATATGTCGGTTACCCGAAAAACATATTACAAGTAACAAAAAAACAATTTACAAAGAATCGAAATGACAAACGTGACAAGTGTCCCCTGGGTACACCTGGTGCGTATCCGGAGAACGTATCTGACAGTAAATAAAGAGTAACGATCGACCATTTGCGACCGTTTCACTGATACCGACACATACTGTTCATAACTCAAGTCGCCCGCGCCACGCCACAGATGGCGCTCTTCTCTCGCAAGTTTTTTGTACGAGAACATTTGTTTGCGTTAACCGTCGGGAGCAGTTGAGAGTGGTACGTTTATTACCAACATTTCCTATTTTATTTTATTGGCGGTGTAGTTGGTTCGTGCTGTTTCAGAGTTTACTTGCGATGAGTTCACTTTATTGCATCAAAAATCAGTTTTGCGTTAAATCTTCAGTATTCAATACCGAGAGTTATTGTGGTCAAAGAAGAATTAAATATTGTGAAAAAAAAAATATAGAAATTTATCGCAGGTATCCATATGATTTTATTTCCGGGAAGAGTTTTTCAGAAGTAACCCAACGTCTCTGAAAAAAGGTTTCAATTTAAATGGGATCCTTACCCACTACGATCACATCGACAGCCATCCGGCGCATAAGGAAAATCTCCGGAATCTTATGTAAACGAACAAATGTGTTTTATACGCAGTGTCCCAATGTACTCATTCTAGGAGCTAGAAAAGTCAGCTAACGTTGATCTCCTTGTATGCTATGATAGATTGTATCAACGCCAAGCCATTTTATTCAAGAAATTGCAAAGACGATCAGGAGTACTCGGGAATTTCGTGTCTGAATGCTCACGACCCCGCAGTCCATTTCTCTCTGGTCAGGTGTAAACTGGACATATCAGACGGATCGTTTCCACCGTCCGACCGTTCGACAGTCTATAAACTCGCATATCAGTCCGAGTACTTTTGTTAAAGTTTTCATACGCTGCTAATGCAAGCATCCCAGTAATGGTCCCGAGCGCAGCGACAATTCCCACTCAATCGATCCCAATTGTTTTTGTTCCATTTGAATTTAATGTGGGCATGTCTAGATACAATGAAAATGTCGATGTGAACCGTGTCTAGTGTTTTTGTAAACAAAAACAGTAGTTTAGTTTAGATTACAATACAAGATAATTATTTAATTAAAATTATCTTTCTGTTTTACTATTTTGTCATCAGGATTAATAATGTGTGGCTGTTTGGTAACAACTTTAGGTATAAATAAAACGGAAACTCACATGCGATGTAAATTCGTTTAATCCTTAAATTTTATAAATCACCCAAAAGAAGATAAATTGGACGAAATAAACTATCCCGGATCCCGAACAGTATTTAAACCGTTACGTCTACCTCGGCGACCGCGGATCGATACTAGGCGGGCAGGACGTTTCGGGACCATTCGTTTAGGCTTGCTCCCATCTTATTGGCAATTCTTATTCAAATACGGGCCGGCAGGCGTAATCCGCGTGACATACTGAGCTATCTTTGTGTCCGTTTTTTCCCTTATTTATCGCAACCCTAGCGAGGCGCCTCGATTTCTCTCTGTCACACTTATCCGTAGATCTGACGGCGAACTGACATGTCTTAGCTGTCTCTACTGTCCCGGTACGGCGTGGTGCGTGGCAATGAATTATCTTTGTTAATCCGGATTTCGATGGCTTATGTGGAGGTTGATATATTTATGGTATTCATGTTCTACTTTGGTGAATTAAAAGTTGAATTACCATTCTCACATAATTATCTTTATCTTTGCATATGTGTTCTGTGTTTGTTTTACCTTTAGTATATAATTTAAACGTTTATAGCTAAAACGAAACTTCATTACGGTGATGAACCGCCCAAATATTATTTTATTGTTAAAAACACTCTCTTGCTATTCTTTCTTTATAAGTACAGTGAAAACAATCAAATACTAAATTAATTTTAATATTAAAATAAATTGATATATATTTATGTATTATATATATATCAATTTATTTATGTATTCCAATATAGTCAAAGTATTTGTGATAAAGCTGAAAACTGGAAGCTTGAGTGAACTGTCACACAGAAAACTTTTGTGCGGTGCGAATAAATAAGTTTTCAGTTCAAAATCTGTGACTGACCGGTATAGACCTCCGGTTCACTGTTGGTTGTAAGCACGTCGGCTTCCTGGCGGCCTGGCTGCTCGTTTGTCGGCTATTGACAAAATCTGTGACTGTCAGACCTCCGGTTCACTGTTGGTTGTAAAAAAGTTAGTGCCCGTAGTCGAGTTCGTAGTGACATTGCCATTCCACTCGAGACACAGCTAACCCTAGTGCCAGCTATGAGTGTGTGTACGTTTATTTTTAGTATTTTCAGAGCTTTTATTTGCGAAGCGTTAATTTACGAACAATTTCGAGTCGGAAATCCGTCGAGTTCTCGATAGAAATTTTGATCGCTTACGTGTTTCGGTCTCCCGCGGAAATAGCACCTGCGACGGTTGTTACGTTTGCCGTACGGAAGTACCCCGGCCTCGCTTCGCTTCAGAAATCCTACGCCTTTAATTTAAAAATAACACCCTCATTTTTCTGTTGTACTGCCCTTTTAATTGAATGCCCATAATAATTTTTATTTAATATACCAAGTGAACAAATATATTTCCCAGGATAAAAGGTATCCAAGATTGTGATTATACTCATACTAGAATATGCCAAGTATCATCCAAATCTGTTCTGCTTTTCGTGTAATAATTGATCGGACGATTTCAACGAATAAGTTCAGTCTCGTTACAAATTGTATAGTAGTTGATTAGTAGTATAGATGACATGAGCGATGTCGAAAGTATCTGAAGGATATAAAAAAAATTCACTCGGGTTGGCAACGAACCCATTCTCTCGAGTCCACCTCGGGAAATCGCACACACCGACCTATACCATAGAACCGAAAATAGAAACATGATGAAAATCTCTTAGTTACAATGAAATCGTTACTGAAGTACAAGCCACTTCGTCATTGTGGTGATATCGCCGTGTTTTTTTTTTCTGATGGAAATACATTTTTGCTTTGCTGCAATCGTCAAAATCATTAATTGCTTACAATAACAATGTAAATTACCACATTCTGCAGAAACTACTCGAAAATTGTATATCATATTGAAGGTAAGGCTGACCTGGTTTTTAAGAATTGTAATATATCGGCAAAAATGACACAAACAACAACGTATATGCACGAAATGAGAATTTCTCCAGTGAAAAATGCTTGTAACCTTTCTTACGACTCTCTGAAATGTTCATTAAGGTGATGTCAGCGAGAATGCAGCTCTGGTATTATATTTTCGAATGAGTGCAGCAAGCACGCCGACTGTCGCGTAGCTTTTACAACTGTAACAACTTTTAGTACATGCGCTGTCCGGGTCGTAGCAATTGTATATTTTTTTTTTTGTAATTTTATATTTTTAGTTAATCTTACTTTGGTTGTAGAGCTGCCATCTGCTGAACAATCGTTGAAGCTATTATTTACAGTTATTCTCAGTATTCTCCTTCGATGATCTGCACGCACTATGGGTTGATTTTTTATCTGCCTGGCTAGTTGACTTTACTTCTTAATTCCAGTTTTAACGTGACGAGTCATTTATCATAATAGATTCGAATTTTTGCTTGTTTAAAGTCCATCTGATGGAGAATTATCACCGTTGACCGTATAATGATATACATCTGCCACGACAGAAGTACAACAGAATCGTTATTAGTCATGAAGGATGCGATGGCTTGTCCTCTAACACGTTAATCAAAACGTGTTGAATGTTTTCACAGGTAATTTTAATAGGAATATTTGTTACTTGACGAGGCAAGGTTAGTAAAAATCTTATCATTGTGTACGAGGACCATCCAAATTTAATTAAACGGGACAAGTTCAAACCAGCGACCACCAAGGAGACACCGCGTGATTGCGTGACCGTCAGTAAACAGGATGCATCACGGGCAGACATGTGGGTGTGGACCCGAAGATTGATACCAGCACCGTTAGACAAATATCAATGTAATATCGAACAACTGGTGTGTGATTTATGTCCCTCTCATATAAATATGAAACAAAAACCAATATGCTGATTTTCTTCGATAACTCTCTTAAATTTTCACAATACAATTATTTTTCAAAGTAATATTTGACAAGACAGTCACAACACAGACAGATACAAGACATACAGGTGAATTTAAAATGATTTTTTAATATCAAGGGTAAAAAATAAATATTAAAAATTGTATTGTATTTGCTGTAAATCTTATTGTATATATCAAGATATAATACATTCATTTCAATACAACACTGCAGTAGTTTATTTTAAGCTTAAGAAATCTACGGACTAAAAAAGATTCGATGAATAGCAGTAGATCGACTACGTTACTCGGCAGCTTCTGCTGATTTTCAGAGTGACCCACCTACTTATTAAATTGGAATTTGTGATGGTTGTTTACATACTAAAAATTTTTAATAAATGAATTGCTTGAATTTTTTGTGTATTAAAACAAAATTTTTGTTATAATAATAATCTGTCTCTCATAACGTATGATTCTCATGTATCATGTGCTCCTGGTAACTAACTGGCTCATTTGTTTAGCTATATGAAAGTCCTATAATTTATATACGGCTACACTACACGAACTCATTGTGATAAATATTACATACAACATTCCTATTACAATATGAACTAGGCAATCAGGTCAAATTTTCACGAGATAGAAGCCATTATGAAACCCAACCGAAAAAAATTTTTACTCTTATTGTTACACAGACATATACCGGTGTCCTTTTATTGGTGTTAATTGTAATGTAGAATTCAATAAATAAATATTTTGTTACATATAAATGCATAATTTATAAGCTGATGTTTCAATATTTATTATGATATCGGCTTTGAGATTAAATAGGTGTACCCCGTTAGCTGCGTGATAGATGGCTCCGCTGGCATAAATTCCACCGTGCGCACCCTTCATTTCACGTAACTGTATTGGTAAATATTGCTTTTATTCAACTATAGCTGTATCGGTGTACTTATTACAGTAGATCGATGTTAAAAAAATGTTATAGTTATTGGTAATTAAAAGCATAATCGGTTATATAAAAGGTTTAATATAGGTAAAGGTCTCTTAAATGTATAAAATAAAAACACAGAAAATCAGTACACTGTACGCGTACGGTATCGTAATCCGAACGAGATAAGGTGCAGGGTGCTGGTAATGAAGGACGTTGTGGAGCTCCGTAACCGTATCAATGTAAATATTTATTATTTAATTTGTGAGGCAAAAGCCTTAGCCCTTTTTTCTGTGATTATAATACCACATAATACCTAGAAAAATATCAAACGAAGTCCTAAATCATCCAATATCCGTAGCCGAAATTCTCTGAATATTTAGAAGATAGATATTTAGAAGGTTAAACTGAAAAATATGAAATATTAACGCGTACGATATTTCACAGAGAACGATTATAACGATGAGTAACTATACTTTTTTTTACTAAATATTATTATAACATTTGCGATTTTATTTCTGAAACATTCTTCATACTTAAAGATGAAGTGTTACCCTTTTTGGAAAACAAGATCTTTTCTTATAGCTACGAAACCCGCCGGTGACATATCCCCAAGGTGTCCTTTTATGATATATTTTCATAAAAACACGAAAATACCCTACACTACATGTAACGGCCGGGTACCAATATGCGATGTGTTGAAACACGGCCATATATCACATGAGAGTTATAGTAATAGTCGCGAGGACGAAAGATTGCGTCATACTTCTCGTCATTCTCCTGGTAATTTTAGTTCAAAATATATTTACCTTTTTCCTTTTTATAAAAAATTTGGCACGGATCGCTTTGCTCTGCCTGATCAACAACGAACCTCTCTTTACATTCATTAGGTGTATCAGATGCCGTGTCGGAGACTCACTAATGAATAATGGGCATGAATAAGGGGCTTCGCTTGAATCTTAGCCGGAAACTCATCGGTGATACCTTTGGTATTTAGCTTGTTTGGTTTGTAGTTAAACGTAACTATATACGATAATGCCTTTTGGTATTGGAATCTCTTGTCGAAGTGTGAAACATTTATCCTCATGATAATTTACGTCGCGCACGTACAAATTGTGGAACGAGTTTCCAACACTGACATTGCCACGGTAACCACTTATCGTCAGGTGGCCCATCTGCCTTTTCATCTGCCCTTCAAGCTATAAAACAAATAGCTACATAAAATTGTTTTGTTTCAGGCGATAGTTCTACCGCCGTTGGCACGATGGCCGTACGAGAACGGGTTTACATTCACCACGTGGTTCCGCCTCGACCCCATCAACTCGGTCAACATTGAAAGGGAGAAGCCCTACCTGTACTGGTAAACATGATTCCATAGTAACGCATTATTTTTCTATGCAATTACCAAAAAGAAAGGAAAATAATTAGTAGACAACTTAGTGATTCAGAAGTTCCGTATGTATTTAGTGCATCCTGAAAAATATAACTTGTTATATATTAATACATAAAGAAAAATCTCGGACATTCTAATAACAAAGTTTCCATTTTTTATGGGAAACATTTATATATTGAGACATTACAAATACTCAAGACCGCGAGGAAAAATCGTATCCATCAGTACATAGTAGAAAAGATTTGCAATAATTTTGTAATTTGATTAGGAATAATTATTTTTTGTTGTCAAATAAGATGGCGTTATAAGAAAAGTTCAGGATAGAATCTTGTTATTATACGTGGATACAAAAATGTTGGATTAGTTAACATACCTAAAAGTAGCACAATGATATATATGGAGATTACTGGCTATATAAAACACATGACTTACGCGTAGTCTAAAATGACTAACGTGCTACATTCCAAATTACCGGCATGGCTTGAACCGAAGGGAATTCAGGAGAAGAAACAAGTATAGATTGTTATTAGATGATGATGTAACCTCTGGTTTGACAATTACAACTCGACCCGAATAATAATTGGTGTTAAATTTTGGAATCGCTAAGTGAAAACATGAACTATTTAATATCTCTTCAGCACCGCTAGCGCAATAATCACGCGCGAATTCTACGTTCCCAATAACAGCAGGAGGAAAATACAAACTTGTTGTTGCCAGCACTAAAACTACTTTTGCAGTTTCTGCAAATCGTCATCCGCGTTGCAAACATCGCAATCCGGACTGCATGGACGCGACAACATATATAATTTTTGGTACGACGTAGTTACTAAATATCGTTTCGAATTTTCAACTGAAGAGACAGTTTTATGAATATGTTTGTGAGCGGCAAACGGAGAAAACTTAAAAATAATACGTCTTGGCACATAATTTAATTAGGTTAACAATAGAGAATTCTTATATATTTAGTACCAGCATGATGTTTTGTGCTGTCATTTTGACTAGAACTATTAATGATCTAGTACTAAGGCACGGGCGTCTTCTCCTATTCGAGGATTTTTCCTGCTTCATCATGCTGCTCAAATACATTTTGGTAATGGATGGCGAATAAAGTTATTGCGCCGTTCGAAGTTCGCGGACATATCTATAGAAATCGGCCTCGAATCAAATGTATTGGTACCCTTAACTAGTGCAGTAAACATTTTTCATTTATCAGCGTGCCGCACATCCCATTGAAAAGTAAACAGAACTAAGGTCGCTCAGGTGTCGAAAAACTTTATAATTTGTTTGGTGACTTTAGAGCTCTCAAGCCTTTACTTGGAATGCTATATCTGTGTCAGAATATCTAATAATCACCTGAGTAATAACGTCGATAAAATTAATGAAGACCTGAAAATTAGATATTATTTTGAGATTGTTTCTCAAATTAACAAAAAAATGTTTATTCCTTCAGTTTCAAAACAAGCAAAGGAGTTGGCTACACGGCCCACTTCGTAGGCAACTGTCTTGTGCTGACGTCGATGAAGGTACGAGGCAAGGGTTTTCAGCACTGCGTCAAATACGAGTTCCAACCAAGAAGGTTAGTTGAGTCACTTTAGATGTTTATTTGTTTCGTTTCTTGTGTACATAGTCGAATTAAGTTTGTAGTTTTTGAAGATGTTCCTGATGTGTTCAACTGTCCGTCTGCTGTTAATGGCTCACTTCAGACCAGTAAGCCAATTAACTTGTTGCAAATAATATATAGTGTTGTATTGAACTTAATTCATTCTTGTTCCAAATATTACATCTCTCAATCTGTCAGATTGAGAGAAGACACATCATATAATGTGCGTTAAAAATTAGTTGCATCACATCAGGAATCGGTTGTCACGAGATATAATTATGGTCAGCGTATTTATAAATACAATAATCTATTTAATTTATTGGTGTATAGGTGGTATGCGATTGCGGTCGTGTACATATACAACAGATGGACGAAGAGTGAAATCAAATGCCTCGTGAACGGCCAGCTCGCTTCCAGTACTGAGATGGCCTGGTTCGTCTCCACTAATGATGTGAGTTTCTTGTTACAGTTTGAAATTTTTTGACAGGTCAACTCCGGTCGTGGGCTCTACAACTACGCAGTACCAGAGTATAAGAAGAAAAAATTATCTAGCTTCGTAATTTGCTGTCCAAATTT
This sequence comes from Agathymus mariae mariae, assembly GCA_018251895.1. Classification (NCBI taxonomy): domain Eukaryota; kingdom Metazoa; phylum Arthropoda; class Insecta; order Lepidoptera; family Hesperiidae; genus Agathymus; species Agathymus mariae. The sequence continues at coordinate 9,004 of DWPT01006410.1, forward strand.
ACAAACGTAATAATATTATTTGCAAATGTTAAAAGAGCATTCAAGAATACTTACTGGACGACAGAACACCACAGCCCTGTTCCCTAAACAACCGCTTCATACCTCATGCAAAATAGGTTGGATTGGTCTCGAGCATGTGCACAGTCTAGCGCCCTTATAATTTTAAAATCTTCAAATATACGTCATTAAAATACAATTTAGCAAACGACGACCCCGGGTGCTATTCAAGTCAGTTTCCGTGAAACGGTAAACGCATGTATATTTGCTAAAGGTTGCACTTGAGGTCATCAGTTTTATATTGGCAAAACGAAACAATACAAAAAGTTGTAACGCTTTATCGTTTTCGATTGTTTTTTTTTATCTTTTGCTTGATTCATATCGAACTCTAATATGTTTGTTGTACGAAATAATTTTCTAGAACACGTCGATAAATGTAAGTCCTCCATTCTACGTAAAAGGTTTGAATCAGTAACAGCAAATGTATCGTTTGATTTTAAGATCGCTACCGTCCAATCCATTTGCCTCAACGGACCCTAAAGGTTAGCTAGCAATAACACTTTATGAATGAGCAAAGGTAGCTTGTAAGCCATTCCTGTAGCCCTTAATCCGTTCCCAAAGTACCGGGCATTCATAATTCTCGAAAGCTTAGCGTAATACCTTGCCTTATCTGTGTGCCACAGTTGGTCGTTGGCACAAGTTGTTCGGCACATTTTTGCTGTTACAAATTATTGATTGGGAAGAATTTCATTTGTAATACACTAACTAATGTTGTTTATATGTAAAGGAAGAAAATAAATATAAAAGTGAGACTGTTATTGACATACATGCGTGCCCAGAAAACATAATAAATGGTCATCTTGATTTATTCTACCGAATAAGGAAATTCTGATAAAAGTTTCCTTTTAACCTTTTAAAAAGCTGTCTCATGTACCAGCCGTTCATGACGCGTCGGAGATTATAGTTAATACATTGCGTTATCGCCGCGGCACATCCTTCGCCCGAACGACACCTTTCTTTACGTGCGAGACTCGTCACGTTCAGGCGGTTCGTTATAAATAATTTACCGACTATAACTTCATATAAAATTATTTTTTTGTACAAGATGTTCATAAAATAAACATAATCAAAAGTAATACAATGAAATCTGCTTGATTTATAACCCGAGGAGCGTAAAATACTGAAACAATAATTTATTATGATACCAAATATTATCTCACAGCTATTACATAAAGATATATTTTGTACAACTAATATCACATTACAAAAGACAATATATTTCATTTTATGTGCATGTAAATAAGTGGGTAAGTGCAGAAAAATATGAACAAATCTCACGATAAACGTATCTAAAGATCAAGTTCATAACGAGACTGATACTGTGATAAACCTGCGATGTATTAGCCAATGTACTACCAGTTATTCTATATTTTAAGTAAATGAAACTCAGTTCTAGATGTTCTGTTTTTATTTTGTTTGTGTTCTGTGAATTAGAAATTCATGTATTAATTTATAATTTTTTTATTATTGGTCGGATTGAAACGAAACGAACTCTACATACGACGCTTCCTGCAACACATTAGTGAAAACCGTAACGAAATCGGTTAATCCGTTTCTGAGATTAGCGCACACAGACAAACGTGCATACAGAGAGACAAAAATTATAACGACTATTGTTTTGGGTTCTATGGCGTTACTAAAGACCCTTAATAGTAATTTTTCTCATATATATCATATATATAGTGATGAGTTAAAATTTTGTTATATCTATACATTAATATATTTGTGATTCATACTGCGTATTTGTTAAACACAATACTCATTTAAAAACCATCATTGACTACCAATACCAAAAAATGGATACCTACCAGTCACTATGAGATCTAACGTCAGAAATAATTAACACGTTCATACCGAATTATCTTGTTTGACTTGTGTGTGTGTGTACCTCTTCTTGTTCTACTCGTTTTTGTATTTCCTACCTATTTCTGAGTTGACTTTTAATGCAAATAATTAAATGGAATTTAAGTACATGTGCAGTCCGACGTGAGAAGATTTTATAAAAAGATTAAAGCCTAAGTTTTAAAAAACCCAACACACTCCTTTATGCATACTGTACTGGCAAAACTAGGGACATTATTTAAAAGTTTGGGTAAATTCTCACGTAAACTTCATGCGCTTTCAACACTAAGCTGCAGTTACTGAATTAAGTATTTCTTGTGAAGTAATAACCATATTGTAAGTTTCTTTAAGCGCGGCTCGAGAGTGTCGTCCGCTGCAAGTGCAACGCGGTCTGTGTGAATATTCAAGGGGTTTTAACGTGAACACGCATATATTTCAAGCACTCCGATGCATGTATCTCATAATATATTTTACCACAGAAAATTTAAAAGACTTTCTGACTGTTACATTTACTTGACTGCATTTGTTGACCATTATGTTAGTACCAAAGTAATGTTTCGCACACGCTAGCATAATAAT
>DWPT01006411.1:0-11481 GCA_018251895.1 Agathymus mariae mariae
TTTTTTTTGCATCCTTATCAATATCTGGGAAGCGGGTACGGAAAAAATGATTTAAGAGGTTCAGGGCGTTTGCGAGCGTGAGACGAGCTATCGTGACTGGAACTTGCGAATTTCATCCTTTAATCAAAGTTTGATCTTCTGAAAATTATTCTGGACCGTGCAACTTCTTGAGCCTACATTTATTTTTCTTCTTATGTTGATATCTCTTTGATACAGCCTTTAAATTCTCTTATATTTTTGTCGGTAGTCACCGGAATAGATGCATAGAACACAAAAAGGAAGACTTATACGAACTACATTCCTGAAGCGACCACGACGAATATAGACGGCGAAGCCTTACAGCCTTACAGCCTCTGCTGTATAGATCTAGACTATTTATCAAAATAACTTTTAAATATTGCTACACATTTCGTATCGATCACCGAACTAATATCTTTTTTCACAAAACTCAAAGCTGATAAATGGCGATCAAGTAGCCTCCACTTAATAAAGCTGCCGTAGTAATCTCTAAGATAAATTGGGTTTATCAATGGACCAAGGGGACAAACTATCAAAACTCTCATGGGGGCATATTTTAGGATTTATATTGTATCGAGAAATAATATCATTCTATTTTCACTGGCTGCATGGTGACATTTCATCAAAATTTTGAAAAATGGTTCGGTACTATATAAGATAATAAATCGGCCAGCGGGCTTATAAAAGGGTATGAATAATACGAGTTAAGCTGATAGCAATATATAATGCTATTATAAAGATCAGGGTTTGATAAAATGTTTTCGTGCTGACGTATAACATAAACATTATTATGTTCTAACGGAGCAATTTTATTTTGGACTATTGACGCGCCCTCGGTTCGTTACCAGATAAACTACGCCTTTGATCCTTTAGTACGTTATTTACTTCTATGGATTACAAGTATATTAATTTATCACTTTTTTGTTAATGGACGGATTGAAATTAAACACATTTTAAAAATTAAGTGATGCTTACTGCAATAAATTAACGAAAACCTGCAAAAAAAAGTCGGTAAAGCCGTTTTCTAGAATATAAAGAATAATGTGCACACTCGCACAGACAAACAGACACAAATTCTAACACCTATTGTGTTGGATTCTATTGGGTTAATAATGACCCCTAATTATAGTTTTTACATATATCCTTCATGTAGAGATAGCTATCAGATATTTTTTTATTATATTTAAAGATATTCACACACACATACACCTACTTACGGGTCAATTTTAAAACTCCACCTGAGTTTGTTATTTATTTATATTTATTATTTATAGTATTAAGAGAAAATAACATAATTACACCATGTTACTCTTATTAAATTTTATACTTTACAACTGAAATACATTTTGTCATTCAATTCACATGATCCTATTAAAGATAGGATAGTCATCCAAAACTAAATAAACAGACCTAAACAGACACACTAAAATTAAGAGTAGCATTTATTTCCTCTCAACCATACAAAGTAATAAAACACAGCTCTCGCCACCATCAACTATGGGGACCGGCACGGCTTTTAAAACGTGTCATTAATAAAGATAACGTATATAAATTGAGTAGGTTCTACGAATGTCAGTAATGTATGTAACAATCGTTTAGAAAACAACTCTCCTTGTTTCACAAATTATTATCGAGCAGGGATCGTTCGGGAAACACTAAATTCAAACGCAATTCCGAACGCCATACAGGCGACTTTTGTGCACGATTGCTTTGCGAGACGCCTTTGCGGGCTCGCAAAGGTTTTGATGTATCGTCGCGGCTAAGATATTAGCAATTCGTAAGTCAAACTCAGTAAAGGCTATTTCAGAACGCATCCGCTTACGCTAGTGGTCGGATTTGTCACGGCATACACCATCCTTCAGCTTTGGTTTTATAGATCTTGTAGAATCTGTGACGAATCTGTGTGTCGGAATCTTTCGGCTTAGAACGTAGTGTCAAAAATAAATGGGATAGTTGATCAATTATTATCATTTGAAAGAGATACCTTTTTAGAGATTGATTGATTACCTTTATGGAGTTGATGTATAATAACATTTGTTTGGTAACTGTTAGGTAATATCTGTCCTTGTACAACAATATGAGCCTTTAATATGACAATAACGATTAATATAATCAGTAATATGGTTAAAATGTATATCGTTCATAGTTTAAATATTATATGTCGTTTTGTTTTAGTAATAATTTTCAAGCTTTTCAATAAAGTAATCAATAGACAGTTGCTGCTTGAAATAACTTTCACAATTTGTTTCGTGTCTATTTTAGTTTGTATAAAAAAAATCTGACCTATATTATTTACCAGTGAGGTATCGCGAATTCATTCAATATCACTTATAAATCAATATTTATCATTGCTCTTATAATAATCATATGCTGAAAAGTCTCTTTTTTATCGCCATATTAATATCATATTTATGACTTTTAATAAAAAATCTATCATTATATTGTGCACCCAAAAATTATGTTTCGGAAAAATATCAAAAAATCTTGGGTTAATCCCCTTGCAACAGTTGAGATTCAGTTAACTTGTTAATTTTAAATTTACTTTGAACATTCCAGCTTTGTACTAAGTAATCCTACTGGATCTATTAAAGTTCTGACAACCCATCAGCTCGCGTTGATGTACTTCGAACAGTTTCAGTGTCTGGAGTCGATGTCCATTCGGCTCTCTCAGAGTTGGCCCCTTACTGCTCGCCAACGTTTTATAGATGACAGCTTAAAACAATCCGCAACTCGGTTTACTTGCTCCGGTTGAAAGATCGTATCGGACGGCTATCAACGGTTCAGTTTCAGTGGAAAACATTGTAAATCAACGTTTGGTTCACAGATACGGTAACTTTGTGTATAAATCTTTTGAAAGTTTTGGCCTCAGCGCTAAGCTGTTCCGATGACGCCCGCAGGTAATGTTCGACTCGCTGACTTGTTCTACCGTAGAGGGTTAACTGAACACTATATACTGTTGACTGTACACTTAAAAGTGTACCAACGCGCACTTGACTTGTGTGGTGGGCTCTCTAGACTTCAGCTTTTGTAATTAACAATAATTATATTCAAGTATATACATAAAAAAACAAGACAGTAAAGGCGCTAGAAACGTATCACTATTATTGATTATATAAATTTGTCTGAGATTTCAGATTAATAATCTACTGCAATCAATAGTATTTTCCAATGACTAACCATTGTAATGAACTTTTGAACATTCAATTCAATTCAAGCTATAGCTAAATCTCCGAATATAACACTCAATTTTACAACATTTTTTTCAGTATCTATAAGCTTCCCAGCTTATACTGGAACGAGTCCGCATTGTGGTGTTTAATCAAACACGACTTGTTTTTCACCGCTAACGACGGCACTTTGTTTTGATTTTCAAAAGTTTGATCAAAAGTAATCCAATAAACTTTTCTCCGGGAGGTTTATTAAGATTTCAGACATATTTTATCGTTGAGTTACAAACAGCATTATTTCATCATAAATTATTCCTCTATTTTATTAAGAACAACAACAACAACAACAAAATCCTCTTTATTATACGTCAAATATACATAGAAAAATTTAGATACAATATTTTTAGTAAAACAAGCGGTCTTTCACTTAATTAGCGATCTGTTCCAGACAACCTACAAACAAACAAATATAATATATGGAGTAATAGAACAGGGTAGGAGTGCACGGTTATGAAAAATAATTATATTTGTTTACTTTGTCAGCAGGAAGCGTAATTGCAAAAATTTAAAAATTTAATTGTAATAATCGATTAACAAAGGATGTAGTTGTATTAAGATATAGTAGATGTAGAAAACTTATGGTAATCATATTGAAAGATAATGCTCATTCACACTTGTTTTTTAAATGAATCTACTTACTGCGCACGTCAGATTGTGACTTGTAAGGAGTTTTAAAGTCGCACAGTTGCCGCTGTGAATGATTGACCGTAGACGGGTGAAAACAGGGTGGAACTAGGCGAGGTAGATTATCATTAGAGCGTGGATATCGATCACGATGAGGAACAAATTAAAATTGGAAACGTTTCCTTAAGTATTCAAAAGTGATAGTATTAAAAGGATAGCAGTATAAAGAAGAGAGAATATAACTACTCTGGCGAATACGAAGTGGGAGCCAATTGAGCTTAGAGCGATATTCGGAAATATGGTAATATTTTCGAATACCAAATATGAATGGAATACAAATATTTTGGAGACTTTCAAGTTTTTTCAGTTACTTCTGGGCTACATCTAAGTAGCAAACATCGGCACAGTCAACTATTGGAAGAAGTAGAGATAAGGTAAGCGTTATCTTAGTCGCAACATGTTAAAAAATTTGTGATCTACGGAAAGACCACATTGTAACAAACAATTCTATACTGACCTACTAGGTCAGTAGAAAATTGCCTTCTACTGACCTCAAATAAACGAAATTTGAGTCATATGAATACCATTATTCACGGCACTTATAATTTTGTATAAGTCATCAGTGGGGCTCTGGCAATAAATTTGAATATCATATGCAATAAGGTGTTACAAGACTATTAAAAGTTATTTAGTTGTTCATAAATGGGGCGCTCAAACACTTTGAAGAGGATCGAAATATAGAAATTGGAAGAATATCAGAGCACGAACATAGGTTCAATTTTTCAGGGAGAGGAATTACTTGAGCTTTTCGCGAGGGTTACGGGGAAGTTAAGGATATGTATAATGATAAGAACAACAGTGTCTAGGACTGGAATGATCATATGACGACTAATGCTGTCACTGCCTTCTGCACCAGAGTGTACAGAGATGATGCTTTTCTTAACTCACGAGTATCAAACATGCTAAAAGAGAACGTCCTTATCGTCGTCTTGTAACGTTATCTTATAAAAGTTCCATTATTTTATGAGGTTTATTGAACTCTATAAAATAACACGTGACAAATTATAATCAACACGACATGAAAAAAACAATGGGGAACATTTGTGTATTTTGTACCAACAACAATAATTTAAATGCCGTGTTACACATTATCAAAAGCTTCACTTTTATAATTGACCGATTAACATTTTGATTGGAAAGGTATCGCACGAATAAATTGCTTTTTGGTGTGAAACAAAAACACCAACACCGCTGACAATAAATTGTAATTAACGAATATGCATTTATTGTTAGCTCATGATATCCTGCGGGCGCAGTAACGCAGTTGCTGAGGAATTTCAGTGAACCATTGTACGGTGTTCGGTTAAAAACATTTATTACAATCATTTATTTATTTCAAGACTACTTTTATCAAGGAGTATGTTATATACGTTAAAAATATGATAGTGTTCTTAAGAAAAGTAATGTTCACAAGAATAATACTAGGAATAAGACCGAGACAAACTGGTGATTCTTTCTTGAGAGATGTGTAAATATTTACAATAAAATTTCATTACAATTGACAGAAATGACATATTGTAAATTAAAAACTCACGTTAAAAACATTGCTATGCAGAAAGGTTATTAAAAATTGGATGATCAAGGATAAAACAGACTGCTTGGACATGAGTTTAATACGAGTATATAGCCATAAAGCTTTTGTAACATTAAGTAAATAAAAAAAAACTCCTAGGTAGTTTCTTGCCGCTTGTTTTCCCAGGACGACTCACAATAGGGATTTGTTGAAGCGATGACGTAGTTTGACTTTCGAAACTTGTAAAAACCAGCTTTGCATAAATATTATTTCATTGTCATTTCATCAACAGTAATTTGTAGAGAGTAAGCTTGCAATTTTTAAACAATTAGCGAGGCTTGAAATGTTTTGATGAATATCTGGGGAAAAATATATTTTACATTTCGTTTTATTCCCTATTGGAGAATAATACGTTTCGACAATATTTTATTGTTTGTTCAAATTATTTTTGTATCATTTGGTCTGGGTTCCAATATTATTATATATATTATAGCTATAACGTGAAATCAATCAAGTTGTGTTTGATGGATAATTTTCTGAGAGTTTTAACTTCAATACACTTTATTACATTTGTTGTAAATACGAGATTAATTATTGTCTAATAATTTGCCACCGAACAAGTAGCTTCTATAAAAAAAGTAACACGTTTTAAACAATATTATAATACCATGCAAAAAATAAGAATAGAATAAGAATATAAACTTAATGCAAAAAGACGACTGAAAATATAATAGAAATTTACGTAATCATCGAAATCATTTCACTCGACCGAACCCGGCTCGCAATTTTGCTCAATAAGCAAAAAGTGGACGAAGTAATATTATGCATGCAATGTGTTCATTCTCATAATTAATTTTGCAAGTTTAAATATCTGAGCCAATTTAATTTAATAAAACCGTTCAAATGTAATGTTTCATTATCTTGATTTGTTGTTTTACTTATTGAAAGTTTAATTGTTCGATTGTCGTTAAATTAACAGCCGTTCGTTATATCTGTCCAATTTGTACAGTCAACCAGACGTGTTGTACGTAGGATTTTATATCGGAGGGGAAAAACCACTTTGATGGCGTTAAGTAACACAGGTAACTCCCAAACGAGATAGACGGAAGACCTAAGAAACAGTTTCATTGCCAGTGTATATGGTACCAAGCAACTAACTTTAATACTGGACTTCTAAAGGAATAGTGGGTACATCAGATCAGATCACAGACTACCCGATACGCTGGCTGCATTATTGTTCCCCTCAGGGCTCCTTAGCTCTGAAGTATAAACCCAGGTTTGTTAAAGATTGCGTGACATCGAAGAACTAACAGTCACGTTATGATTTTGGTATTGTTTGTGCGTCAGTCCTTAAAAAGATTTTTAACATATGTGCACAGCTTACACGTGTTCACCGTTTAATATGTCACTAAGGTCGTTTTCTACGCCTTGGCTTCTCACTAGAGCCAATCTTTTACTGGTTTTGTTGTAAAGCTGTCGAATGATTTTTTTTTTTTTTGTAAATCGCAATGTTTTTAGTTCATTTCTTAAAAAGTAGTCTTATTTTTTATGTTTCTAAGGATTTACGCATTCGAGTATCACAATCCAGTGCTTTGACTACCGTGCTCTCGAGAAAAGTGGCTCCTAGCGAGCTGCAAACATCTCCTGCCCTAGAGAGACTTAACTGCCGCTAGTTGGGTACTAAAATAGAATAAAACCATTATAAGAAGAACTAGCAACCGACATCGCTTCGCAGCGTGAAACATGTTTGTTACATTTTTTACAAATACAAATAATACCCACACCAACTTGTTGTTACTCATTTGTGTCAGGCGCTTCTAATTTTGTTTTAACTGTCGGTTATTGAGTTCATTGATCTAGACACATATTTGCCTATTGATTACAGTAACAACGAAAATAACTCAGACATCAATCTTATCCTTTTACGAGAATTTGATACAATTTTTTATCTGCTTTCCTGCAGAAATATCTATTTCTCAACATACATCAAAGTACTTAAGATATTTGACCCATAACATAGTTACAGTCGTGCCAAAGCTCAATTTAATATGTTGAGTGCTTTTCGCGTGACGAAGCAAAAGCCAAAAAATGTATGTTGGCTTCATATGTCAATAGAAAGATACATAATTTTTTTAATAATAATGTTAATATATGATTGCACATTATTTTTTCAAGAACTTAAATAAAAAATATTCGCTTATAGTTCTCTTGTTAAGAAGCTTAAGAGCCCGTTGAGGGTCTATAAAAATAAAAGCCAGCAATTAGTGATGAAAGCAAGACGATCGCTTGACTCCACCGAAACAAACGTTTCCGCGAATCGTTAAAAATAAAAGCCATTGGAATAATTATTGCTCCAGTTATACAAACACGAGAAGTCCACGACACACTCGGTAGGTGTCAATGTTAATAGTGTAGTTCGATAATATACGATCAGTATCAATAAGACACGTATATGGTGCTAACAAAGACAATGAGAACGAATCAAAAAAACAAAGATTAGTCGATTAGTAATTAGTCATTGTCAGGTGTGGGTTTTAATGTTAATGCCTACAATGAAGCAGATGGTTGTTGCTGGTTGCCGCCCTTGGAAATCTGGAACACTAAAGCCTGCCGAACGGGGGTGGTCATGGGTTAGATTAATGAATTAATGATCATTTGAAATAATTATAAAGCAAGTTTCTAATTCAGTTTAAAAGTAATCGTTGATATAGTAAAAAGATAGTTGAGTTTGTCTCAGCGACTTCGACAACGATATCGACTTTATCAAACAAATTGCTTAAGAATCCTTTGACTTTATTAATACCTATCGTACCTATTATTGTTAATACCTAATGAAAGGTTTTTATGTTTACAATATAACCAACAACACATAATGACTACATGCTCTATAGTAGACTGCAGGATACATCATATTTCTTCATTATAATAATGGCATCAACCACGAAACTTCTAATTGTACATATTTAAAATAAAATACACATTTAAAAATAAAATTCCACCCACTACTAAACAGGGAAATTAGTTAACGTTTAAGTTTTAGTCATCCCCATCATAGGCTTCAAAATATACAGCCTTCAATTTTTCAAAACGCGTATTATAAATATATGCTTTAGTGAGAGAGAAAAATGTGTGAACGTGAGCATTCTGTAGTTTTTTCACACATACACGATGTCTATCCGAACTTTGCCCATAACTTTGTAAGCGGAGACCTGAAGCCAGCTGTGGAATAGTTACGACCTGTACTAACTAACGGTACTTACCACCACCATTTTTCTAAATGTATGATTGCTAGTATTCTGAAAAAAAAACTAAGTTGCAAAAAAATCACTGGTGTCGTAATAATTTTTATTTTTATAAAGGTATTTTGCTCCACAAATGCACGTCGATCTGCCATTCGAGATAAAATAAACTTTATATTAGTTCAACGCTTTCTACATTAGTTAAAGAATAACGAAAGAAGAAAAGTAGTTCTGAGCTAATTCAGTTCCTTGATTGTCTTAGCGATAGTCGAGTTTGATTTTTAAAATAAACCGGTTTGTTGCAGTTTTTAGGATTCCTTGCACCCGGGGCGAAAACAAACTTCTCGTGTTATTCGCATCTCAGTTGGACAGTTCACTGTTATATTTCACACCCAACAAAATTAGGTAATCCAACCAAGAGGATCTTGATATTGTTAATGAAGTTATTTTGGTTTTCAAGGAATATTAAAAAGCATCTCGTTATTTAACAAATAAACCAGCTGGCTGTGTATTTGTCTGATGTATTTTTTGAAACTCCGACTTTGTTCACGTTGAAAAATTATGTATTGAACAATTGGTTGAAAGATGTAAATCTAAAATAATACAAAAAAATTAATGGTTGCCGAATATCATCGTGACTTTAGCTGATTTTTAAATACATGATGTATACGATGTATACGAGTGGTCTACATCCGATATACATACGGAATAATGAACCTTTCAAATGGTAAAATAAACGTTCAAAAAGGTGGCGCGGTTCTGGATGTTACCCTCCGCACAAACACACACACAAGATACTTATCATATTAAAAATTATATTAATCAAATAACATTCATACAGAGACACATAAAAACGGTGAGAGGAACCCTGAAATACCGTAGTAATATGGAATCCTATTTGGCAAAGCGTTGTTGGGAAGAGCTCACGTGGCGACGTGCGGAGATAAGAAAAATGAGTTTAAATTTATCCTTTTGGAGTTGCTCTTAACCTAAATCTTTGTGATCTAGTAAATTAAGTGAAGTTCACTGTTTTTATTTGGGAACAAAAATGGGTTGCATAAGTGAACCTCTATTGTAATTTTTTACGAGAAAAGACTTATATTTCGGCGTTCTAACCTAAAACTAACGCTTACATTGAAATCTTGGTTCTTACTTGTAACTAGATTTTCATAAATTATTCAACTTTGAAATTCATTCCTAAACTGCTCATTGAATTTCATCATCGTAGGTGTTACAATTGAGCTGTGGTGATGTACTTATCACCTCAATCACCGAAGTGTTCAGTCATCTGAAATCCGTATAATTTTTTTCGCTAATTCCGTATATACACTATGGAAAACCTTGTAGGATCACACCAGATATTGTCTGCATGTACTGCGTGGAAATGTTTTATTTTTGGTGTTTTCGTAGAATTATAAGGACTTTTGTGTTTTTGTCTGTCATTACGGTATTTGATAGGAGCACAAGAATAAAACTAATCAATTGCCGTAGGATTTAATAAGTCTGCCCTCGCGTCTTCAGAGCGCCATAAAATTACAGACATAAACGTATAGACAGATGTGAGACCTGAACTCCGGCGTAGTGAAGTCAGTTCTAAATAGAATATCACAGACCGAGAGACACGCAAGCGACCTGCAGAAGTTACGTATTATGTGATATATACTCGTACCAAACCTTACAAAAAATGCCATCAGCACCTAATAACATAAGTTTACCTCCAGCCAATTTTGAACCGATGATAAGATGAATATTATCTTATATAAATCTCTTTATAATTTTAAAAACTGTTTTAAACACCATTAAAATATTAATTTGATTCGAAACACCATAAGACACACTATTGATCGTGCTCGTATCGTGAATCATTGGCAGGAAGTCGCTCGGGATCTGTGGCGTGACTTACGACCCACTTCCGGTCGCCATATTTGCTTTATTCACACAAGACTTCCGGTCCGGGCATGCGTAAGTCCTTCGGCGAATACTTTGTAATCGTTTTGAATGAAAGGTCTGAGTCTGAAAAAAATAGCAGAGGCTTTAAACATTGGTCAATCAGCTTACCACCGTGGATAAGTACCGATGTGATTCTTCTCTGAAGAACAAAGTGAACTTAAGGTAGAAACATACATTTTAGGTTAACCGCGATAAGAAGAAGTTGGTTTAAATTCAAAGATACACACCAAATTCAAATGTTTATTAGGCATGTAACCATTTTATATTTCTCTTTCAACTCTGATTCGGACTGGCAAACTTTTGTCGCATTTCATGTCAGACCTTAAAAATATGAATATCACATATTTTGGTCAATGTAAATATTATTTGTTTTTGATGCCGATTATGTTACACCAACAATTTGAATTTAAATGACATGTTTTGGTGAATTGTGGATCATTGTTATTGCAGGTGAAATTGTAAACGACAATCTATAGGCTCTGTTTAAATGTTATCTAGTAGATAGCATTTCAAAATGAAATATATTATAGTAATGCCATCCGCTTATAATTCTCCATATGACATAGTGATTCTACTTGCTAAGTGAGGGGTGCCGGGTCTGATTCCCGGCCATGGTATCGGAAGTTTCTGTGATCAAGACAACTGCGGAACTGCCGGTTTAGGTAGCGCTTCATCTCATGAATTTTTTTGACATTAGCGATCATCCGCTTAACGAAGGTCAGAATGAACAGCGCTAATGAAATGAAATGAAATAATATTTATTCGAAGTTAGTTTTTACAAACACTTTTCGAACGTCAAACTACGCCATCGCTTCAACGAATCCCTACCGTGAGTGGTCCCGGAAGAAGA
>DWPT01006412.1:0-11481 GCA_018251895.1 Agathymus mariae mariae
ACACCGTCGACCAGCTACTGGTAGATTAATCTGTCTAGCCTACATCTAGTTCGTTTTTCTTTTTTAGTTACCGTATCAGGACACACGACACTTATTGTATCTTCACGGTTTAAACTTTGCACTTTATGTGTTTTACATAAACTAAACTTTGCACTTTATGTAAAACAGATAAATTGTGAAGTTTAGTCCGTGAACGTGCAACTGGGTTGAAATGTTGACAGTAAATAAAACGTATCGTGAGTACCTATTTACATAATAATGTATAGATTCCGCGGTGACATTAATTTAAGCTCATATGACACACTAATAGCCAGATACAAAACCATCCAAAAAGATCCAAAGGATAAAAATGGTTATATTTACAAACGTTCTCAGCCCTAAAGCTGTTTAAAGTGAAGCTACTTGCTTCTCATCAAATTAACAAGCCTGGCTATCGCGCCTCAAGTACCATATTGACCTACCATTTCAATATTCAATAGTAATATCACGGCAACTTACGAAAGAACTAGACACAACCTTGAAAGATTTCTTTAATACCAAAGTTCTTAAATCTCTTCAAGCTAAAAGAAAGTATCGATTCCAAGGTTTTTATTAAAGTAACAATGAAGCAGACACTTCAAATGTTAGAGAGTGGCTCCTCATTTCTTCTAGCCATAGACTTAAGAGTGTGTTGTGTGGCAGAATTGGAAGAAAACATTGGCTTATAGTAAATAATCTATTTATTTTTAAATTATAAATTAAGTTCTTTAAATTATAGTTTAATTACATACTAACATTTCCAGAGTATCTGCTAGCATAAAAATCACATTCTTATCTATCTTTGAAAATGATTTTGTACAATAAATAATCTTAATACAATCAATGTTCATATTTCGAACTGAAAATCAGCAATTCCATCCAGTTTTAAGAGACTAATTTCACCTGGAATCATTAAATCATTGCGACCAAGAAGTACCTATATGTTTAAGTAGTTTTAAATCGATAACCTTTTTAAGTCTCGTAGTTGAGAAATTAGCCTGTAATATTTGTCATTTCATCATTGCCACGACGGCCCCGGAGGCCTGGTAGCAGTGAACCTACTGCCGAGCGAGGGTCCCGGGCTTGAGAAGGCCAGGACAGACATTGGTTTGACAGATAAATGTTTGTTTTCGGTACATAGGTGTTGGCGATGTCATGTTTGGGTGCGTCTATGCCATAAAATCCCCGTGCCGAGGTATGAAATAATTTATGAACAAAAGTTAAGGTATTCACGTGTAACATCGTGTTTAAAACATCTAATATTGTTATAAATGTACCACTTGTTACTTATACTTATACTTGGTCGAACCAATAGTAGATATGTATGTTGCGACACACAATAAGGGACGTTACGGAGCTACGTAACCACAACCGAAACTATCAGATATCCAAAATAAAAATATATCCGATGCCATACGTGCATCCGATTAAAAAGATTCGGATAGAGAAATTGAAAACGTTATGAAAGGCTTTCGCTGCTTGAACAGATACACTTATTATATTATTTTGTTATATTATTTTTAAGGTTTTTTTCCAAGGTTATAATACTAAATAATAGCTATAAAGTCAAACTGTTACCTTGTAAGTATTATATTATATATTATTAAACATTATTAATATATCCATATCCAGATCCAAGATTTCATGTCCATAACATCCTTACTTATAATCTACAAGAATTATTTTAACACGTTGATTGAAATCAAAGTGTACATAAGATATACTAACGTCGACCTGGCTGGACACATAATAAATTATTTTTAAACAGTTATTTATCGGTAATGTCCATTTCGATACTATATTTTTTTCAGTTGCAAAAGAGAAAATATTTTTTTAAAATCGATAAAATCCGAATGGGATTTATATGGATTCGGTTTCTTAATATAAATCCTACGAATGCTTGTATTTATATAATTGTCGAAATAAATATTTTTCGTTTTCGATCGGAAAACGCTTAGTTTTCGCATATTTTTCTGGATATCTTATCAAATAATATATGTCAAAATTAATAACTGAAACCTTTTTAACTTTTAATTTAAGACTCGAAGCATCTTAGCTAGTTGTCAATAAAAAAATCAACTTTTACGTGTTGACGAATCGAAGAAGACAATAGATTCACGTAAAAGGACAGACAGACGGAAGATCTTTTAAGCCATTTGTTCCTAGCCTTTTCTGTATTAGTACCCCTGTGATCTAATAAAGAAACAAATTTGATTTGTCCTTTTGTTTAATATACTATTTTTTATTATTAACCTAACGACCTTTATCTATCACCCCTGTAGAATAGCTGGTTCAACCCTGCAGGAAAATTACCCGCAGGTCAGGAAGCCTGGCTTTGAAAATTCTGTTTTTTTGCAGATTTACGAAACCTTACAGACAACAAATAAGACCTTAAAGGAAATTAAAAAATAAAAACTTCTGGTACAATGATAGTTACCTTCGGAGGTTTTTACAGCCAAATGCATCTATTTAGATTTTGCCAGCAACGTGAATCAATATACCGTATCTTATAAATCCGTTTATTGTAAAAATATCGATCTTCTCACCAGCTGCAGTAGGTTTCAAGATCTTTAATCAAGTACCAAAAACCACTTTAGTAAGAACACTTAACCTGTAAGCTTTGACGGTCTAACTAGAGACACTTTAAAATAAAGTGAAATAGAGTTAAAATAAACTGAGTGTTTAAGAACAGAAAGTTTGAAAAAACTTGCATGTTCCTCTACTAGTTCCAAATGCATTCGTAAATTAGAAAAAAACTTATTTTTATTTTCAATAGTCGACAATCAGAAAGTGATGATGGTAAGTGATCATCACCGCTTATGGATGGAGTAACCGACGCGTTGCAGGCCATCAAGGAAGTAGAATTTTTTTTACTAGTTCTGTAACACTGCATTTCACGTGTAAAAAGCTTGTACATAGTTGAGTATAGTCAGAATTAAAAAGAGTGATAGCGTCTTACGCCTACTGGCGCCATGGACTGATTATTTTACCGAGCTGCACCACGAGAATAGGGGGTTGCCTCGAAGGCGGATGGAGCCTTTTACATCACAAAAATAATATTTTGTTAACATAAACTCGGTGTTGAAAATGAGGATTATGTACTACGTGATATTTAATAATTGACTAGTTGGTAAACTTCGCAATTTTTGTGTTTATTAAAGCTCACTTGAAAATTTCTTCACCTTCATTCACTATTAGTTCATTATCAGTGACCAACTATTAGTCGCGGCTTCGTCTGCCATGGTTTTTTTATTACATTATTTAGTAAGTCTATTACCTACACCTTGTTATAGAATAATTTTGAGGTTAAATATCGCGAAATTGTTAATGATATTTGGTGTTTTCTATTGCAGATGTAAGAAAATCTACTAAGACTTAAAAAAATATCAAAAAACTCTTACCTTCACACTCCATTTCAATCTAAAATGGATCAAATTTGCGAAAATCCGATAATATGTATAGTATTTGTTAACAAGACTAACTTTCACATAAATTAATATACCCTATTTTAATAGCTTACAAATGACGTTTCCAAAAACCAAAAATATTTTTCAGTGAAATATCTATGTTGTAGAAAAATTAAGGCATTAAGGCAGGCTATAGCTCAATAATAAGAATAATGTTTTTATGTGTATTACGAAAAATATCCAGTATGAAAAAATTCAGGAAGTAGCCGCTAGAGTGGCAAGGTTGATTGTGGCTAAGCCGTTCAGTAAAGAGTTGAGGCTAGGAGACGATTACAATCTTTTAAACATGTGATAACTATGTTCAGAGTGATAGATGCGATATTTAGATTAAAGAAAATCCGAAATTTGTGGTATTTCTTATAGTGGAAGAAAATAAAAATGATACAATTAATAAAAAAATCGATAAACTTGCATTAGTAATTGTAGCTTATGAGGTGTTATGGTAATATTGTTGATTATGCCACATATATCATATCATTGAACATTTCTGTTGATTTAAAAATTATTGTAGCTAAGAGACGGGAACTATCACGTAAAACTCTTTATCACTTTTTGGATGTACAGGACACAAAAGGTTATGATTAGGAATAAGTAGTGCCCCTGTAAATATGTAATTCATAATTAATTACCCGGTAATTTATTGTTTATACAAAATAATTGAATAAAATAATAAAAAATATATTTTTTTAACCAAAAGTATCCAAATCACGGAAAGCTGGTTAGAAACAGAGCACAATTAAGACATCTAATTCAAGCTTTGGTTTCATTAAAACTAATTCATTTATCACGTCTCACTTTAAAGGATTATAAACCAGGTAGGTACTGGTTTATAAATCTTTGAATCCTTGGAACGGTCATCTGTATCGAGTGTGGCTTTCGCGATCCATTTTGCATAGCCGCATTCACCTTGCGTAATAAGGAAGTAACTGATTCGATTTGAATTAGATAATCAGGTACTACTCCGCAGTGTTAGGTACTTTAGTGGGGACGATTCATTTGATTTGATTCTAGAACGTTTCGTGATTTATTTTTAGAATTCCTTTCGGTGATTTTCCGCGTCTTAAGAAAAAATATTTTTCTTAAGTAACTTTAGATTATTGTTAGAGTGACGGGACTTATTTATGTACTGTTCTCGTATCGCGTTTAGAATAAACATTTAGAATAAAAAAAACATTCTTTATTATCAATTTTCATTTAGAGATTATATTGTTACACTTAAAACTGATCTGAAGTATTTATTACATTTAGAATGACAAGAAATTTGGACGCTGTTAAGAAATTACATTTTTACCAGCTTATTAATAGCTAGTTGACTTACTACTTCAGCGTATTAGCTCACAGAGTTACTTCACCGGAACAACTATTTAATTCGAAATTTAAAACGTTTACGATTCATTTGTATTTCATACAAGCACACATAAATTTTTAAACACACTACTTACTAGCAATTATGTACTACTAATTACTAGTGAAAGAAATGGATTTAAAAATCATTTTAAAGTAGAACTCATATAGTTTACGAACATCTATATCTGATGTTGGACAATTAATAGTTTTATAGGACACACTACCGATACGATGCAGGACGCGTTTGATATTCATTAGCCGTTGGAAGTATTGAATGTAAAACTGAGTGAATGTAACACTGAGTCAGTGTGAATGTTAATTGGCTGTATGTCTGTTACCACATCGCCGAGACTGCTGAAAATATTTAAACGGCTCATTAATGATACACTAGTGACCATCTTGTGATCGAAACTCGATCGTAATTTGTTAATCTTTAAAAGTTCTTTGTTTACTCTGTAATCACTGCACATTTTTTTTATTACGTTTATTGGTAACGTATATATTTGAATTCTAAGAAAATAACAATAATGTATTTTTGACATTTCCTTTGTTTTAATTTTATTTGTATTTATTTCACAATGGGGGAATTTAATCAATTACCAATGCACCACTTCAAATTTACTACGCTATTTTTTTAACGTAAGCAATGAATTTTTTATTTGATTTAATATATTTTCAAATTTTTTTTCAACGCTATGCTACCAACCAAAAGAAAAAAATCCGTTGACAAACGAAAGAGACGAAAGGTTACAAACGTTCTCATCACGTATTATTGTATAGATATAAATAATTTATGATTTTTCCAAAAACATATTTTTTCCAAATTTTTTTTTTGCCAATATCTGCTAAACAAAATAAAATTAAAGAAAACAGTAAAATACTATAATTAAATGCTTTACGACGAAATGTGACGCTGGTATGATATATATTTAAGAAGTTAGAAAACATTATTTCCATTCTTTTTACAACTATAGCAATAAATTAATTTAACTTTTATTTATAAAAACTCAAAAGAAATCTCCTAATGTAATAAAATGACAAACACACGAAATATATAGAACCTGTAAGGCAACCTACAAAGCAACAATAATTTAAGGTATAGATTATAAGAAGTATTTACAAACTTAAATGCAAATAAAACATAACTAATCGTAAAATCGACACGAGATAACAAAAAAGAAAAATGTTGTGCTATTAATAAATTTCTTGCAATTTATTATTAAATGTGATTGCAGTGCGGCCCGGACGCTGGCAGGCGGCAAGCTGTTTTACCCCTACCTGAAGACGTCTTCCCTCCACAGGGACTTCCTGTTTGCGAGTGGCTCCGGTAAGCTGATCACGGTTTTTAGCTTCTCATTAAGATTTAGCTTCTCAAGACATTTTATTTTATGTTTCATTTGATCAAGACAAAAGTTGGCCAACATAAATGCAGTGATTGAACTATTATACCATTGATTTGTGTATGTCCATGCCAATTATAACATATACATATAGTATATATGGAATTATCGTAGTGAGGGGATCTGAAATGATAGAAAAGAAACAGATTTTCAATTTATATTTCAAACCGTTATGTGTATTTATATCGCTAAAATGTTCGGGGTGTTTAGTTACTATCAACCAATTTTTTGCGGTCAACATCGCTAGACATATTAACACAGTGTAGGTTAAATGTATCAGTGAAAGTACAGACACGTGTAGAATCGACTGATCGCTCGATACATACATTATGAACAAACAACTCGAAGCAGCCTGTGAAATATATTATCATGAACATAATCTTCTTTTACGGCTGGAACGACGCGTAAACGGCCCGTAAAAACTATTCAATTTGTTTACATACGTCTTACTAACAAATATAACAATAAACATCTCAGTAACGAAACATCTCAGATGTGTTATGTTTATTCGATATCGATTACTTGCACATGATCATCGAGGGCTTATCTTATCGATTTGAAAGAATTATATCGATTTACGGAGTAGTCTATTTAAAGATTGTAAGTAATCGTATTGGTTGTTTCTGCTTCTCATGACTGTTGCTATGGAGTAATAAAGTATTTTAAGACAAGAACTTTAAGTTTTAATAGTGTTTTTCTTGAAGGGGTTTAATTCGGTAAATGAAAGAAAAGGGTTTCATACATACATGTTTGGCATTGTTTGAAATTAGATACAATTAATTTAAAAAAAAAAGATGTTTAATTATCAAATGGAACAGACTTCGTAGCCTGATGGTCAATGTACACTCGTTAACTGTTAACGACCTCAAATTAGACATCAAACCTGTTTCTAAGGATTCTATTTGTGAGCGATTTTCTTTAAAGCAATCCCCCAAAACTTGGTTCTAAAAGTAATATCAGTTAAGCTTCAGACTTCAAACAATCTATAACTTAAAACCAGTTACATACTAAATACTAGCAGACCGCCCTCGATTCGCTTCGCTTCAGAAAAACTACGCCTTACTCTTTGAAATTGCACCTGCAGTGTCGTAATACTGGGTTTATCTCGTGCTATGAATTAGAAATATATTTATAACTTTTTTATTTATGGACGGATTTAAATGAAACGAATGTAAATATTAAGTGATGCTTTCAACAATACATTTGTGAAAATCATAACAAAATCGGATAAGCCGTTTCTGAAATTAGCGCGAACAAACGCACAGACAAACTGACAATAATTGTAACATGTATTGTTTTGGATTCTATTCCGTCAATAATACAAACCAAATTTCATGACAATAAAATAAGCGTGTTAAAAACGCATAGATAGTATCTAAGAGTTACTGATACAAAGACACAGATTACCCGTAAGTCTTTTACAATTTAATTGCATATGTAACAGACATAAGCGTGTTAAAAATAGTATTAGCTAGGATAGAAAAATATATAATATTCTATCTAATATTGTTAGTGCAATTTAAAATACAAACGTTAAACTCTTAATATTTCTAATATCAAAGTACTCCTAAAATACAATGATGATGTCAATAAAGCAAAATTATTATTTATTATTCTAAAGCATTACTAAAGTTATAGAATTTAAATAAATCTCGTATATTGTATATCTGCCACCGCTTGGACGCATTGATTCAGCTTGATCGTTCATTGAATCATCTAAACCAAGGAGTTAACCCTTTAGCCGGTTAGAGCACCTTGAGATACGATAATTTTGTTACGTTCCCCGATCGGAGCGCCCATATTACATCGCAAACAAGCGCGATTAGATCCTCTCCTGGAAGCGGCCATAAATTCAACCCTAAAACAACCATTCTGTTTAGTTTGGAAGCTCCATCCCAGTAATTATACAATAATTCATGCCATAATATATACTAATAAATCGCTCTCTCACACTCGCATTATCCACCATTATTACTCGATGTAATTACACCCAATAAATTATCAAATAATACATCAATCAGATGTGTTATAATTTAAGTTTTATTTTATTTTTTAATTCGTATTTTTATCGGTCGGCGAGCAATTTTATCAAAATTATAATGCGGTACGCCGCTCAAATTGGGGTAGCTCCGGGCTAAGCGGGTCTGTAATTATATATGTAATGTTAATTATATATTCGTATAATAAGCTACCTGATGTTAGTGGTGGGCATAAATCAAATATTTCATTAAAATTCGAATGGCTACAACCCTTCATTCGGAGACTGGTGTAGGTTCTCCGATACGATTGGACGCGAATCACCTTTCTGTTTGGTAAGATCCTACTTTTAGATGGAAGCAATATTACCGTCGTGACGTTGATGAATGGGATCGATTTAGCGTGTATAATTATATCCCTTTAATGCTGATTTTCGTTTGATTATTTGTCCTTTTTTAATATTAAGGGGAAATAAGATGCAGTCGCAGTGATTTTTACTTAAGTCTCTGCTTTTATTGTTCGTGATTGCTCCAGATTTGTGTATAATTTGGACATATGTATAAATTACCGTATGCTACATTACGTTAAATTGGCTATTTATTGGATTATTTATTGGATTGGAATCTAACGTTAACATTTTACGTAGTTGAGACTATAACAAAACTATTTATCGCATATGTCCAATAAGAAAAGAAAATTATTTTGATAGTGAATGCTGTACCCTGTTTCTAGTTATATATAATGAAGAAATTGAAATATTTTTCATTACTTTTGTCAAACTGTCAAATAAAATTTTGTAAATTTTTTATTATAATGGCATCAGGTGGAAACCACTCATTAGTTTTAGATGTAGTTCGCATATTAAAACTTATATTATGGGTCGGAAATTAAGAGGATTTAATAAATCTGACTTCACGAAAAGGGAATCAGTCAATTCAGAGTAAATTCAGTATAGGTAGTAATTTTTAGTACGAGATTAGTACATATAGTTTTGGTTGGCTTCTTGTAGCTTTATTAATGTATTGATGTAATTTTATGTAAATTATTTGCTTTGTTTAATATCTAATGGTCTCTGTAAATGTTTATTAATATTTTATAATAAAATAGTAGTTATTTTATTTATATACAAATGACATGAATCAATCCCTAAAAGTTATAAAAAAAAAAAACAGATAAAATAGCTCTCATTATTTTGGGTACAAGTACTAGTTGTACAAGCGAGGATTACTTTCCCCGAAGCCAAGCCGGAGCAGTTTATGAAGATAAATCTTGTGCTTACATCCAACAAAATCGCCGCGTTCACCTAGAAGTGTAATAAAATGTGAATTCCAATGTACGTTACGAGTACATTGGAGGTAAATATTCAAAATAGGAATTCATGAAAGTGTCTGGTCGTGAGATCTGGATTTAATTGATACGAATGTTTGATTAATGGTGTTTTGTGTAACAGTTTGTAATTAATATAACATCGACTATAGCGAATAAAGTCAAGATGACTAATCGATGTGTTATTACGAAATAATATTAAAATGATTTATTGTTGTTATTTATTTTTAATTTCAAAATGTGTATTATATGCTAAATAAATGAAATGTCGATAAATATGATTTAATGAGTATTAGTATTATTAATTTTTTTTTTTTTTCAAAATTTTGTATTGAGTTAAACGTTTCGAATTTTGGAGGCATGACAAAATTTCCTTTATGTTATTTTTTTATTATTCCGTACTGAAAAACCATAAACCGATCATAATTGAAAAACGACAATCTGTTTCCAGGTTAGTGACCGATTTCGTTATAAAATCGAGACATCACAAATTTTGTGCAACACTTTAAAAAACGTTCGAAATTTGATTTTATATTTAAATTCCAAAACATTCACAGAATCAGCACGAGACAATATAAAAAGTTACCGTATTTCTTAAAGATATGTGAAATTGTGAACGTTGCTAATCCGCACGTGGTCAGCGTGATGAATATAAAAGCGATGAAAAAAACAAGAACGATTTCATTTGTCATTTCAACAGTGGGGAAGGTTCGCGTTCGCTCGCTCGTCACCCCTACGTGTGAGTCACTCACGTGTTAAGATATGCTTTCATGTACGCTAAATACGAGTAAGCTTAACTTAATAAAAATAATATTGATTCAAAATTTTCAATACATTTTACTACGATTTGGATACTCACGGTAAACCTGTGTATTGTACACCGCACGCAGTCATCGTTACGGCAAAATGTTTGGAAATTTTAATTTGCTTGCCTTTATTAATTCTGTAGAAGCTATTTATTGAGAAATTTCAAAATTAATTATTAAAAAAAGTGTTCTTCGTGAAATTAAAATATTTTTAAATTCATAAATTTTGAATTATTGAATTTTTAATTTATTAATTTTAAACTTAGTGTGGACATAGGTTATATGCTTTTTCCAGTTTAAGATTATTGTTTTGTGATATTTTTGATACATAAAAGCCTTATAATCTTTTTGCATATATATTTATCTCGGTAATAATAATTTTTAGAAAACGGAAAATTACTGCATTCAATAGAAAGTGTTTCAGTTCAAAAGTTAAAAAAACTAAAATATTTTTAAGAATTTTTTTCATAATGTTGTTGAGATGAAACCAGTATGCTATATTGTTGATTCGTCTCTGATTCAGTGGGGGTCAAGTCTAATATTATCAATCCAATCCAAGGCCGAACATCTACAACGTACCGAAGCTACTTGCTCGCCATTGTTAGTGTTCGACATTAATTTTACAAGCGCACTCGACGAGGTCTAATGGGCCCCCATGTGGTCAATTATGTTTACCTTTTAAATCAGCGTTCCAATTAGATAAACAACCAGGAAGAGAACACTACATCGAATTGACGAAGCTATCAATTTGGGGAGTATAAGCAATTTTTACGAGTACATATTTCCTTCTGTTGACCTCCTGTGAATATAATTAATAAAAAGAATTACAGAACTATTATTATTAAGTAGCCATCGCTGAATACTTGACTTTTATGTCACGGCTGGGAATTATGCGACAATGCAACATCAAAAAGCCTTATCTTAACGTTATATTAATATCCCAACTTTTTAAAATGGATGAATTTAATTATTTTTTCGTAACTTCTTAAAAATTATTAAACCGTCGTGTAGCAATGATTAACGTACATACACCCGTATGTAATACACAAGAATCAGGAGTATACAAAGTAGGGATGTTATGGATATGATATTTCGGATCCGGATATGGATACGGATATATGAATCATATCTTACCGGTTT
>DWPT01006413.1:0-11481 GCA_018251895.1 Agathymus mariae mariae
GATCCCGCCTATGAACTCTGGTGAGATCTTATAAGCTTCATAAGGAACCTTTTACACTGGGAAAATTGTAAGTGCCTATTGAATGGGCATTGAATGAATATCTGCATGTGCACAAATGGTACAATGACAGTGACAGTTGTGGATTGAAAGTCAGTGTTTTACTTCGTTGATCTAATTCCAATTTTGAAAATTAAAACAATCTCAAAAAGGTAGTCTAAAACAAAGTTGAATGATTCTCAAACGATTAATTACGATTTCTCCAGCATTGTATGTTAACTAAGACAACATCAATGCAAAAAAAATAATGTTGGTACTACATCTGCTTCAAAATAATGAAAGTTAGTAATTTGAGCGCAGTACTTTCAGCGTTATACACTTGGTTAAATTTCACCGCCTGATTTTGCTATTCTTTTGTTATTGATAAACGAACGACATACCCTCTATGCTCGTAACATCAAAGGCATCACCGATTTGCCAAAGAAGCGAGGGACATTTTTTCGGGAATTATACATTGAAAGCTCTACCTTCCATAGCAAATGTCGGCAACTAGATCTACTGAAAACAGAATGTCATCAGAATGAGTTATAGTTTAATGAGTCAGTAAATAGATAGACATACACAAGATGAGGAATACCTTGCTAATTTCGCTAGTATTATTTAAAATGTATCATATATGTATATGTAAATGTAGCCTTATTTTTTAGTGGCGGTGGCTGTCATTAAAAAAAAAGATATTAAACCATCTTTTTCCCCTATAAAGTTAACTACTTGAATGTTTACTGTTACCAAATTGCCATCTATCTCTATCTCAATAAAAACCCGCTAACAGTACGAATCATTTAGACGCCCGGTCTGAAACGTGCTTCAATTTATATATTACTTATGCAAGTACTCTATACAGGCTTATTGGCAGAAAGCTGTTTACCTTCACCATCCGGTTGTTCGATATCCGAACGTAAACCGAACGAGGAGTAAAATATTTTACTCCTTTTTGCTCTTGTATCTCGGTCCCAAGGCCGCCACACATCCGTTCCAATATTGAATCGCTCCCTGCATTCTTTGTATCAATTTATTATTGATGCTGCGTTTGGAATTGTAAGTGGTATTGTAATAAAAATAGCATTGTCAGATCCTGTTATAAAATACTCGGAGACGAGCATCGTATAATATAAATCGTTTTATGAATTGTAAATTATAAATATAGATATGTTATTTAATATCTACGAGAACGCCCGTCTGACTCCTCTTGTGGCCATGTTGATATTAGGCCTTTACTCATGATTGATTGCCTAATATCAATATTATTATTGATATTTTATTTAAATTTTATTGAGATTCCAATTATACGTGAGGTATATTACATCACACGAAATAATTGTGTTGTTATGAAATATATTTAATGATTAACGGCTAAACTAATTTGTTATCCCATAATTTTTTATTGATATAGTATCCGAAATAAATATGCAAATGATTAAACATTAAGAGAAATATATATCTTCTACGCGTTTAATACAGTCACTAAGCAATCATTACAAAGAATTATTAATGGAATATAAAATCTACGATAAACAAGCATGGAAATCTTCTAGGAGAACAATCAAATTTTTGTGGAAAGTCTTTGAATGCCACGTACCCGTACTGTCATAATGGGTAAAACGAGTGGATATGAAATAGAAAATTACTTCAAATATATTCATTATTCTTATTTACAACGACATCACAGTACAAGTCAGAGAGTAAAACTATAGAAAATTAAATCAACTTAAAAAATTCTTCATTAACAGCTAACATCTATAAAATACGCCTTCATAATTAATTAATTGATTAGGGCGATAGCTGTGGATTGATAACCAGTTAATTACTGGACTCGCGTAGCGAAAAGCTCCGTTTTCTATATCTTCATCAGCACGTAAGACCAGTGGCGAGATCGCGCATCAGAGGTTTCATGTTAGTGGTACATTTTTTTTTTTACTTTTATCCGGTGTCATGTCTGACCCATAATTCTACATGGTTTTATTGAACACTATAATGTACGAATGTTGTTGTTTGTTCAGTTATTTTGAGAAATTATCGTTACTAGTACTCTCTTTATTTGTCGAAATATGACGCGACATAACACATCTTAAAATTAATCGGTAGATGTATTTTTGTTCAATTTTTTTTTGTAAAAGACGTCTAATGAACAGACTAGCCATCTGATGGTAAGTGGTCACGTTCGCCCATGGACATTGGCATACAAAAGGTACAATAACTGATGCAGAAAATGAGAAGAAGTTAAGTAAGAAAGTATTGGCTTTCAAGCCCCCAGCAGAACATGACGCGACGTTTCGCGGCTGATTCATGCAGGAGGGTGGTAGCTAGCCAGGCAGGCTTCACTGAAAGATACCAGTAATAATATTAATGACTTGATAATAATACTGACAGTATAATCCATACGCGAAGCCTTACCACTAAGCAGGCTGGCTTCTGTCGTCCCTTACGACACCTTGTTCTACCAGCATGGGATTGGGGGGGAGTATTCTAGGTCGCCCCAATACAGTCAGAGTTTAAAAACGTTTTAACCAAATGTATCTGTTAGTTGGCCGGGTGGGTATGAAACCGGCGAAATCCCAACTTGGCTGGTAATGCGTCGGTTCAATCTTTGGTGTTACGGATGTGCATGGGCGGCGATGACCACTTAACTTCAAATAGTTTGGTTATTAACAGAAACACGCGCTATATATCCTTGAAAATAAAAATACATATGAAAATTAAATATGAACCGACTTGAGAACAAACATTTATCCGTCACAAAAATGTTTGATTCTCTGGAACTCAAACCTGGGACCCTTTACTCTGTGGAGGATAACTGTAATAATGCAATACGAACAATTCGACGAATGGTTCATTACATATAATTTAGTGAACGTAAATATAAATAATGTAATAATGTAACGTAAGTATATATATATATATATATACATATGAATGATGAACAGTCACCGGATTTTCAGTATGAAGACTCTTTACTATGGATGGAGAACTCCGAAAACTTGTTACGTTTGTATCAGAACAAGCTCGTAAATCTGCTTCTGTAAATACTATTGTTGGATACGAGAATTCCGATTTCTAGATGAAAGGGTTGCTTGTGAAACTATTGATATAAAGACAGGAACAGATATCGATTTGTTAGTAATGTTATCTTTTGTTTGCCGATGGCTGCACTTGGCAAATAATATAAGATTAATTGGGTGTGTGAATAGCCTGCTATCTACAATAGATGTAAACTAATGGCCGATTTCAATCTATCCCGAATCATACTATAGCAATTGTAACTCCAATTTTGCGTTTCAATTAACAGATGTTGGTGTACATTTCGATCCATTAATTTGATATATCGCTCCGAAGGTCTATTGATTAAGTAAGCAAGTAAATTTAAGTAACTTCATACAAAAAAAGACCTCTCTTTCTCGATTAAAGATCGTCTTTACAAATTACGCAAATATAAAAAATAACTGATTATTCTTTTTTATTATTAATGACAACGAAAAATCTAATTTTCTTTATTATATTATATCTCAATACACCCTTAAGTAATGATAATCACGTTAACATTGTTTACCTCAGTAAAATATAATAAATTTCCATGTTTCAATAAATTCTTGAGTGTCTGAGATTAACATGTCTGCGCCGACACCTGTGCCTGTGCCATAAGGCTAAATGAAAACATGTAAGTATGATAAAAACGATTATCCTCTTGTCTTTATTGCCCATTAATATTAATCTTCATTCTAGTATAAGGTCAGCTCCGAAACTTAGGTAGAAAAAACAGTGTCAATTTACACCTATAAAAGAAATAATACCATTTGGAGCGTCCCGTAAAAACAAACTCGAATAAGCATTTTGCGTAGTCCGGATTTTTGGCACAGAGTATACATAAGCTTTTAATACTGCCGCCTCAATTATTTTAACTTTCAAGGTATATTTACAAATTCCTATAAAACGATACAACTTAAGGATATGTATCTATATTACTTTAAGATATGTAAAAGATTCGGAAAAAATAATTTGTTTTGTTTCACTCTATATTTTCTATTTTTTATTATTATATAATATATATATATATATATAATATAATACAATATCACTCTATATCATTGGGGATTTTATTTATTAATTTATAAGTTTTACAGTACTCGCGTTAGCTAATAAAATAAATGAGAATACGAATGCAAATCGATAGAAAGATAGGGCAAATATAAATATACATTTATACAGCCACTATAACTACACCAAAAAATTTCATCTAATCTTGTTCACGTTTTGCTAAGTAACCATTTAGTTCTCAGAGTAAGATAAGCAGCCATTGTTCATAGCTCCGTTATGTTTACTTTTGGCTTGTGTTAACAAAACATCGGAGCCCTTGAAACAGTACACTCGTGGAATGCATCTTCGACTCAAACTCAATGCACATCTAACATTGTAACAAAGCTGTTCCGTGGCATCTTTATACGTTCACGTAAGTATCAAATTATTAAGTTGCAATGGTAATACAGCAGTGTTTGAAGTATATAGATGGTTTGAGGTCAAACGTCGTTTCAATTCAAAATATATTGGAATCAGTAACATTTAAAAATAAAGAGTTCCATTTACGGTTCCTAGGATGTCACAATACATTTAGACTCCTAACAAGGCTGCTCTCGTTTTGAGTTTAAACGTTAATGATTTAAGGTCTCTAGTTTAACAAGTCTTTGATTTCTGGAATGCATAATTGAAGTACTTTGTTTTACTATATAAAAACAAAGAAAATTTTGTGAAATATCTATCTGTGTATAAACTATTCATTCACTAGAAAATTAGAACAATATAAAACTTGTGTTTGTAATAATATAATTTAGCAAAATTGCATTAAAACTGCCAACAAAACTTAAAACTAGACATCAATTTTAGATTTCATTCTGACAATCTTAAAACCCTAACAAGCTAACAACAAACCACTTGTAACTTTTAACAATGCTAATATTGCATTATATTTCTCGAGGCATAAGTATAATGAGAAAGCTTCAAATACTAGATAACGTTTAGAATGTACTTGGCATTCCGAAATGGAATTGATTCAACTCTACGCTGGACTATTGTTCGTGGAGACTCTTACCACATCGGACTGTGTCTGTACTATGGTGCAGTGCTGACATGGTGTAAGGAAGTGCTCCTTGTATGAAATAGCGCAACGCCTACAAACTATTTCAGGATACAACGGATGTATCTCCTTCTAAATAAGCACATGGTTATATCCTATTTAATATTTACACGGTTCACAGAATTATATTTATTGCTGTTATAAATTATTACCTCAGGTTACCCGTCGTAATTTAGAAAAGATGGACAGTGCACTACCTTGCAGCTCCAGTGAAAATTGGAAATGCTTTAAACTGCACAGAAGAAATGAAAATCTTGGCTGTTGTATAAATATCCTTGATTCAAGATAACAGTTAGGAAGTCCGAAATCATTAAGGATGATTTTCACCCTACACTTCACTACTGTTACTTATTTAACTTTTCAAAGCGAATATCACTAAACTAGCTGTCAAAAATATTTGAAATTAAACAGGGGGTCTACCCAAAACCGAAATGCCAAGTGGTCGACAAGGTAAAAAAGTTTGGGGCAGCTCTGGTATAAGAATTTCACTTTGTCATTGGTTTAAAATGATTTCTCTCCGACCCTCTGTGGTAAACTTAAGCCGACTCCATGTCGACTGGTACTTGAATATTTTGCCAATTATTTTTTTTTCCTTTTTGTAGCACTCACGTTCTGTTGCAGTTTATGTTATACGGCGAAATGAACGTACCTTTTTTTAATTTCTAACGATAAACTGCTTGTATGTTCCTTAGAAGTATATTATGCAAGAATCCATTACATTAAAATCGATAAATCGCTTACAGTGTATTGACAGCTGGTTGCCCGTACCTAACCACTTCGATTACTACTGTGATTAGTTTACGTCTTTGTGTAAAGCGAATGCGAGTAGTATTTAAATTGTGGCTTTGCGGCTTACGCACCTTGATCGGACGTTGCCCACAGGGACCCGTAACGTCAATCAACTTTATGATTACATTATTTACAACTCATTTGTCGACACCGAACCAATAAATTCAATTCAAGTTTATGAGACACTGTTATCTAATTTAAAATATAGAGTGGTTGAAACTATAAAAAATGAGCAACATATTTATTGCGTACTTCTGTTTTTTATTACATCACGTTTCATTATGAAGCTTTAAACGTCGGCATTGATAAGTATTTTTGTATTATTAGTGAGCGATCATTGCATGTGAAAACCATGCGGAACGGATTTTTAATCTCATCTTCATTATAAAACGCTACTACCCAAATAAAATTTCTTAATTTTACACTTTACTGATAATAGAGGAAGATATTGTTTAAGATATATTATTATATTTTTTAATATTATTGTTTGTATTTTTTTTTTATTATAAAAGTAGTAAAAAACAAAGTGAAATAAATAAAATATAGAATATTTAGAAAGATTTTATTGTATATATATATTTTATTTAGATAGAAATTTTATTGCTTGATTTGATTTACTACGAAAATATTATGTCATTTTTTGCGTTTTTGTAAATTTAATAATTCACTTATGCTTGGAGTAAATCTTTTACCTTTTGTACTTATGATAATAACATGTATGGAAAAAAATCAGTTCAAGTAAAATTATTCTAGTAAAGTAAGATTATTCTTTTTCTTGCTATTCGTCTTATAAAATGTATTAATATAGACTTATATTAATATTATAAAGAGAGAGTGCTAATTTTGTGAATTTGTTTATATGCGGAAGCTAATCTATTTAAAAAAATCTTTTACCATTTGAAAAGTACATTATTCCGAATTTATATGGGCTATATATCAAGTATATATGTATAAGGTTTAAAGTCCCTAATTAAACAGGTGGAATAAACATTTGTGTGCTCTGTTAACAAGTATTTATTAAAATTTATACAAAACCCTAATTAAAGCACCAAAACTAAACAATTATATAATATCTTACCTGTTAACAAAGAAACAACATTTAAAGTTTCCACATTTTTATAAATATTTCAAAAGTCAAAATCTAAAATTGATATTTTAATAACAAAAGAATAAATATCATTCTAAAGATTTTTTTTAAAAAAGATGAAAAAAACACACTTTATGTATAATAATCAATTACTGAACCTGAACGAACTCGAGATGGGTCGCTAGTAATACATAAAATAAATGGCGTCTAAATTTATTAACGATAATAAGGTTCGAAAAAAAATTTATTTCTAAGCAATGCAGTGAATTACATTAAACTATATTTAGTACCTACTACTAATTAATAGTAGTGTAGTAAGTACATTGTACGCATTGTTATACAACAATATAACAAAGCGTTCAACGAGTCATGTGTGCCTACACTCAACAAGTTAATTCATTAATCAATCTCTACTTTGAATAAGCATATGTTGAATGAATATATTTCACAACAACTTCAACATGATGAATTCTTGTAACATTTGTGAATTGTATTCAATAAAATTAACCAAAAAAATATTCAATTATAATGTATCTAATAATGCCTTAAATATCAACAACAATTATTAAAATTGACAATTATAAAAACCTCACCGGGATAGCCCTTAATCTTATAATTCAATCTTAAAGTTGATTCTATTGGAAGATCATTATAATGGCTACTACCATGGTTTATCTAAAAATGTATTATAATTAAATTGACAATAATAATTACCACTAACTGTGTTTAACACATTAGTTTTACTTAAATTATTCACAATATTAAATATTATTTTAATCTCACCTCAACATCAAATATGAGTTTGATTTGTGAAATTACATTGGAGCGCTGATTATGGTTAATACTTGAAGAAGAGACCTGGGTGTCCAAAGAACTCCGGATCAATTGGTGAAACCAGATATATTTAAAGGGGTTGAAAGAATTGGGGATAATTTATTTGTAGCTTTGAACTTCACAAAATGATGGATGAAATTCATATGTGGCTTTTTTCTGACTTAGTTAACACTCCTTCCAATATCAGAATGACTACCTACGCCTTACCTGTCCCCAATTTAAATAATATTGTGATATTATTTATTCGCATGTTAGACTCGATTACCTATGAAAATATCACTTGATTTTTTATTCTAAGTAAGCGCATTAAGGTTTAGTAAACTTTAATAAGTATTATAGCTCACAGAGTAACAAAGATGAACTCTGTTTAAGACAGGTGACTAGGTTGTCGATGTTGTACTAGGACCTAATAAAACCTATTGGTATAACATGAACAGAAAGAAACAAGTATTTCACTGTCTAGCGTTCAATCTATAATTATACAAAAACAAATCAAGTACAGTCACGAAAACAGAATAAATTAACAAGTGTCAATTATCAAGTTCACTCACCCCATCATTTATCTAGAATTTATGTTCGTTATGATATCGTTATGTGTAGTACCAAGTTTATTTAAGTAGTGAGCTATGCGTCGGTGGTTGGTGGCACGTGCGACCAGTTACCTAACATTACCGCCATTACACGGCACAAGCAAAATCGCAACGTTCACTTTCGAAATAGGGTGGTGCCTAGTCTATTGAGAGGAAGTAAATGCATAAGTTGAAACTGTATAAATATCTTATGCTTGTAACAATAATTACTGGAGTAGCTTTCTTATGAAGCTGTATAACGAAGACAAATAATCATCTGATTTTTGTAAAGTGATGATCTTGTGAGTTTTGATTGCAATCGTTGAGAATCGTATGATCTAAATATTATAGATTTTTCACACACGACACACATCTACTTTATCAAATCTTAGAATGATAAATTATAATTAGAAAATATTGCCAAAATTTTAAGCATAATTTTGGCATGGTTGGTTGCTTTTAATTCTTCTGTTGTAAATTTAAACTAAAAATGTGATTAAAAATTTATTGAAGTTTTTTTTCATTTAAGACGGATAGGCTTATGACCCTGACCACTCTTATTATGAGAGGCGACCCGAAGTCAGGAGTGATACAATATGGGTCGTGATGATTATTCTTAGCACCTGAATTGAAACACCACTAGGACCTTAGTTAACTCATAGCCAAATTTTGAATTTTGTTGGAGTTACTAATTTATTTATTAAGTTTCATGAAGATAATATTATATTAATGAAGATACCCACAAACTTTCACGGTGAATTATGCAAATTGATTTTACAAACTTGTTCCGCTCATATGAAAAAAGATTAAAATAATTCGTTGCTTTCGGCAACAGCATCAGAATTATAATTTGTTCAGTCATCAGTTTACTAAATCCGTCCTACAATGGCGAAACAACAGCATCCGTGACCGTTAAGGGCGACGCTAAATCACTCTTGCATTAAAATTTCATGTCACTACAAGTTACCATATGTTACCGGACTGCCTCGAGATTCGCGTCAATTTATTTTATGAAATAACACGCATGACAACTTGAAATGTGAGTGCGAGCCTGCAGCTGTAACGTACACTATACTAAGGATGTTATGGATATGAAAGTTCGGATCTGGCTACAGATATATGAATAATATTTTACCGGTGTCGGTCACAGTTACGGATGTGAAGTTGTCTCGGATTATCGGGTTGTTTCGGATAATTTCAAATACGAATAACAGTAAACACACAACAGTAACAGTTTGACTTTATTTCTAGTTATTATGTAGTATTATAGTTACAGAAAAAACAATAGCTTTAAATATTGAATAATAAAAACTGTCTAAAATTGTACCAATGCGGCTAGTGTATCGGCTCGGCCTTCGAATATCTGTCATAACGTATTTTATTTACACTGCCACTATTTGAAATTATATGATTTTTTTTTATCGGATGCGGTAACGGTTACGGATATACTTTTATTTCGGATATCCGATAGTTTCGGTTACGGTTACAGAACTCCATAACATGCTGCATTACACTAGAATAAAACAGTGTATCTAAGTTGTTACATGTTTTAATGTTGTACCTTTTTGATTATCTCAAATGGTGTCTTATTTTGGGTTAATTAATGTTTAATTGTTTCCAATATATATATTATATATATATATATATATTTATAAACGTAATTGTATCTATTACACTTTGTTACTAATGAATATTTTTCTGATCATTGGTCAAATTATAATAGCACATTTTAATAATGTTTTTTCTTTATATTACTTAATAATTGTAATAGTTAATGTAGTTACAATTTAATTATATTTTCCATCGAACTGCACGGTGTACTCGTGCTTAACATGTATTGTGCTTAACGACCAAAAATGAAGTGCAATAATCTACTAATTATACGTTTAAAAATTTGGACATGATATCATAAAATTGCATTCAAAACCTTAAATGTCAAAACTCAAGCATCTGTCGTCATTGCCAGTACAACACCATCATAAGGCGACGCAACTAAAAGCTTTGCATATTACCAAGCTTTCGCCGATTATCTAGGCATCTGGGCGCGAAGACAATGGCCCGCGCATGCGTAATGCGTTATCTCCTATCTACCTCTTGCCACAGCGCTCCTAATGAGGAGTGTTCCAATTCTCCGGCTATGTGCTAATTGAAGAACGAACTTTCAAGTAAAAACGGAAATTTTGTACTCTTACTAACTGTACTAAATTGAATCAGTTAGCAGTGATATCCAAGTTTTTGAAACATGGTCCTTAAAACAGTACAGTTTAAAAATCGTACCCGCAGCCGTACCAACGAGGATCATTTGTGTCCTCGGTTTTATAAATTTCATATTTACCCC
Source organism: Agathymus mariae mariae (assembly GCA_018251895.1). Classification (NCBI taxonomy): domain Eukaryota; kingdom Metazoa; phylum Arthropoda; class Insecta; order Lepidoptera; family Hesperiidae; genus Agathymus; species Agathymus mariae. The sequence goes on from DWPT01006413.1 coordinate 10,800, forward strand.
ATTTTAGTCCTTTGAACTTAAATCTCCTACATCATGTTAACCATTTCATTCCTCTGCATAAACTGTACTACGATGTAAGGATTTATGGGATTTGGAATTCTTAGAATAACATAAGAAACTATAAGTTTAAAGGTTTTACCGACTTTAAACTACATGCGATCAAATATAAAGTGGCGCACTTCTAGTAGAAATTTACTTCCAGCGTTTTAAATCATAGAAGAAAGAAATGTTGGCCCTAAATGTGATTCAGTATATTTTTAAATCCAAAAAAAGTATAGTTACTTAGAAAAAGTATAGTTAGTTAAAGCTTTATTCATCTTCACAAACCATTTTGTTCCACGCTCGGGTCTCCTCTCACAATGAGAATCAGAAAAAAGAGAGTCAGAATTCACATAATTCCCTATTCGACCTTTAAGAACATTACAATTATTATTGTTTATAAGGTATGCGGGTTCCTTCTCCGGTTCTGATGTTTACGTTCACTGAAGACAATGATTAAATTGTAATATACATATAATTTGAAAACTTAGAGGTGCTTGCAGAATTCGAACCCGAATCTCCCATGCGGAAGACCTACGTTCACACTACTAGGCTTCCACTATACTATATTTACAACTTCACAGTTTTAATAATAGTATGTAAAATTAATCTTTACAGGTGTACAACGGGATAGGGCTGCTTC
>DWPT01006414.1:0-11480 GCA_018251895.1 Agathymus mariae mariae
CGGTACTTGATTTGTTCAACCAGTGAATTAAAATGAAAGTAGTAGGTAGAGACAGAGTGATTATTATTATTGGTTATGACGGCGCAGTCGGCAGTTTATGAGTTAGGTAGGTAATAACTGCGGGTCGCCGCGATAGGAATACGTACGATCGGCGCTCGACCAATGAACCCGCGGTCAGCTGTTTTGTTGTTGAATAACATTACTGATTTTTTTTAAGAATTTTTAAATTATAGTTTCTTTTAGATGCACTAACACGATAAAGCGTGAATAGTGCAAAAAAATAAACGTTAAAACATTATTTTTTTTTCATCCAAATCGATCTTTTTTCTCACTCATCATCAAAGGTATCAGCAGTACTATCACCTGTCTTCGTTTTCGGGAGCGCTTTCCTAACGCTCTGTATGTAATTTAGATATAAAACATTTATTGTTTAATCTATCACTTGAAGTGTCAGTATTGTCTACTTTAATATTGTTTGTCTTAAGCGTGAAGTTTATCTCCGTCTCAGTGGTTACAATATTCCGCAGGATCGAGTTAATTACGGAAACTTCAGAGAGAATCTGAAATGCAATAAGTTCTGTGCGTGCTTCCTAAGGCGGTGTTACACTATACCGGCAAGCGATTTTGATATTTAATTTACATCGATAGAGCCAAGAATCTAGTACCTAGACGAGCCAGCTAATAATTAGTCACCGCCAGCCGTGGATATGTGTTACACTAAAGTATGATCCATGCATTGCCGACTAACATACCACCGAGTATTCCGTTTGTTAAATGGATCTCTGATATTGCAACCGATAGACGTTAAAATATTTCTTCAATTCATTTATTTGCTGGATAAGGTTTACAGAAGATGGTTAAGGTTATATAGTAGTATGACATCCAAAATAGGTATGCAAATGTTGAAATACAATTTATACTTTTATTATTTTAGACAATAGATTACAATTATTATTATTAAAATTTAATACAATACAATAAATTAAATTATAATAACAATAAATAACAAATCAATACTTTTGACTTATTTTGTCACGTAGGAAATCGTCGAGTGAGTAATAGCACTAATCAATTAAAAAACTATTAAATTATTTTTTAAATAGTTCAATGTTTACCTTATTTTTTCATATGTAATATATTTGGATGTCTTTTACTACTCATGAATTCATTAAATATGGAGGAATTTGACATTACAAACTTAACCATTTCGAAAAATTTCATGATTGTTTCTAGTCTGAGGCTAGACAGGTAAACATTTTAAGTATAACCAGGGTACATCATGAGCACGACAGGTTGGCTCAGATTCAAGAATTTGTTGAGTCCTTTACACCCTGAAGTAAAAAACAGTTGTATTTACAAATGCAAGCGTATCCACCAATTGTTGAGCGCAAGCCAATCTCGTTTGCTCGTGGTACAAAACAACACGAGATATTAAGGCGAATGTTCCTTGCTATTGGAGGTCTTGGTACCCTGTGCCACCCGGTTAAATCCGGCATTCGATCATGGCGTTAGTGTTTCATCAGGTCTTTCGTATCCAACTAGTCCGATAATGCGTCGGTGATACTTTGGTGTTGAAGGCGTGCACGACCGGCCTTTATTATCAGCTGGTCCATTTGCTTATTTATCGATTATTGATATTTAAAAAACCATGTTTTTTTTTCACTTTCAATGTCGACAAAACCACGTAGCACTGTCTATTAACCCACCCATCCATCACTATTTTCAGTGTAAATGTTTAATCTAAATGGACAAATTATTTCATGACATCGACGCTCGCTATTGCGCACACGTAACAATTCTTTCATGATACTTTATGTGGTGGGCTGTCTCCAGAACTGCAGCAGGATAAAGCTTTAATGTTTTAACTTTATAGGTTCTACATCTAAACTTTACTTGCAAATGACTTAGGCTAAGTTATGTAAAATGTATTCGTTTTAGTTGTAAAGTGTACTATTATTATAAAATGATAAAATTTCTATCCCACACCGCTGAATCTTAGAATATGTTTCATAAATTACTTTTAACAAATGTAGTAATATTTTGATTTGATAAGGGAATATTGGGATACGGGCTAGGAAAATAAAGGATCAACACAATCGAATCCGTCGTAAATGTCATTTTTATGTTTGCCGTTCTAATTTATAACATTCACAGTAAAACAGTTATTTCTTATGTGTGAATTTATTTACTAACAATGATCACAAGGTTTATAAAGTCCTTATGTGGTAACAATTTCATGTCTCAGTTATGACAAATACATTGGCCCAGTGAAAGTTGACAAACGTCAGGTAAGTAATGAGAACATTTTGAGGAACACCTTGCAATCCTAACACTTAGATATATGTTTAATTTCAAGCCAGCGTTTAAGTTTCAGCAATGCTTTAAACTCAGTAACAGCTATTAGCCTGAGCGAAATTTCAGCTCTATTTAAATGCTAAGAAAATTTAAGTTGTTGTTTCCTTGAGCTGCATTAAATAATTTTCATAGCCTTGACATGAAGTTAACCTTGTTCTTCGTTAAATGCATTTGCTTAACATAGACAACATAAGCATATTTACATGAAAGTTACAAATTGGGGATCATGCTCATATATTGTATCAGTTACTTTAAAGGACTCTTTTCACATTTTACGAGGTATGGTGTACGTCAACATTATGCTTCATCGCGGATTAGTTGAGAAGTTAGTGACTGCCAAATGTCGAAAATTGTTATTTCAACTGAATGCTTTCGACATGTTTAATAACTGCTAATTATTACAAACATGACATAGCGTGCCCTCCGAAGTATGGAAGCGGTCACGTGAGTATGTAATTTCTGACCGCATCCGCGTTGTATAATTAATTTTATCATTTGTGATTGATACAAGCTGCAAGGATATGCTTGGATACTACAACGCATGAACCCTACTTACATGTAAACATATACTTTAATTGTTATGTTAGTTTTATTAAATTTTGGACTACCCCACATTTTAATTGAAGTGTTGATATACGAATATATATTAAAATTAAAATAAATACTTGATGATTAAGGATAAGATTGACTGGACATGAGTTTAATATGTAGCCATAAGTACGGTATGTAACTGTGAGTAGGAAGAAAACAACAAAGGTTTATGAAATCTGAATCTGATAACGTAATATATAATATTTCATTATAGAAAGCAGAATTACAAGTTACTGAACGATATTTTTCTGACGAACCAACTGTTAGAGCTACGTTTGCAACTCTAATCAGATCAGTCTCTCCCGAATCAGATAGCGCTGGGCGCGTTGACCTAAATTAAGGCGATCGGTGCGGTCAAGGTATACGAGATATATATTTTATTCACACGTTTTATTCATATGAAAAATTCGGTAAAGTCTTTTAACGCGACATGCACAATAAATAACGTTTTATTTGTGTTTGTTTTCAATGTGGCATGTCAACCTCGAGTCGAAACAAATTTAAGTATACAATTATTTAATCTGTTTTATGGATACTAATTTGGTAGCCAGAGTTGCAAAGTATTTTTTTTTGACATTTTAACAACATGAAAAATCAGCAACATAATTTTAGTTGAATAAATTGTCCTTTCTTTAGTAAAGATATAGTCTTAATGGTGTATAGGGTTTCTCGACCCGCAAGAGACTAGCGTGGTGTGCTGATAATCTCGTTAATTCTACGAGGAAACCCAAATTCAGTAGCGTGTTGCGGGAGATGCTACAACCTGTGATGTATCCTTATTACCTGTATCAATATTCTCAACCGACAATACCTCTTATAAGGAATTTAATACATGTGATTTAATATTCTGTTTCTAACAAGTAATGTCTAACGACTATCTTTATTTGACGTGAGTTAAAAAAGACGTGATATTTCGAGTACGCTATTCAAATAACCTTTAAGGAGATCCAATGAAGTCTATATAACAGCCTCAAATTATACACGGCGGTCCCGAAGAAATGCCAATATTATTGTGTTGCGCTGAACGACTCTTAACCTTCTAATTGCATCCCTTTGCCATTTCCTGAGTTCCAATTTATCGCCCTAAACAATAGTTTGTATCAATTTGCCAGCCCCGATAGCAAATCAATGGAATGTTGAGGAGAATAATATATTTCCTTAATATAGTTTCCTGACAAAATAAAATCGCTGTATTTCAAGCTCAAGCCTGTCTTCTTCTTGAAATGTACTCGTAGGTTAAGTCAGACACACTCATCACTACAGCCCATATCGTCCCACTGTTGAGTTGGGGGTCTCGTCTCACAATGAGAGGGGCAAAAGCCATAGTTTATGGCGCTGGTCAAGAGCAAATTTGCGGACTTCACACACCTTTGAGAACATGTGTGCAACTCGTAGATGTGTGCAAGTCGCCTCAAGATGTTTTCCTTCACTGAAGCGATTGATAAATATTTTATAATACCTACATAATTTGAAAAAATAGAGGTGTGTGCAAGATTCGAACTTGCGTCTTCCGTGCGGAAGAACTACGTTCAAATCACTAGGCTATCACTGCTTACTATCAGCCATGGAATATGTTCCCTATATTCCCAGAAAGAAATCGAAGCATAGTAACCACTATGCTTTGATTTATTGTACTCATGACATTTAATTACAATGTCAAAACTTTGAACGTTAATAATTTCCAAGAATTTTGTTTTAAACCGAGCGTATTACAATGTAAAACAGTGTACATGAATGCAAACTTCCATTGTATATTTCTGAGAAAATCGCACCCACATCGTTACGTGCTCACATTTGTCATTACAACAATACCAGTTCATTCCGGCCAATCTATTTAAAATTCACAGCCACATCTACCTTTTTCCTCTCTGTGTTTGTTTTAATGTAATCACTGCGGATCCTGCAAAGTTTTTTGTCATGAGAATACAAAGACAAAACAACTTCGGGTTTCAATACCGTATTGTATTTGGAACAACACTTCATGGTATCCTATTTTCTGTTTGTCCCATATTTCGCAAAAGTAAAGTTGGATCATCGATACATCCAGTAACGAAATGAAGCGAAGTTTGTGCTCTCTCAGATAAACTTGGGCGGTTTTCATCGAACGAGTTGATTTCATCACTATAAAAAAACTGATACCGTTCCATGTTAATGCGCAGAAAAAGTCGGAAATGTGTCTCCAAGGCGATGTTCTCGATTACGTACTAAGTGGAATCGATTTGGAATGAGAGTGGCCAGTGTTGACTGAAGCTCGTAAACGGTTCGGCGTTAAGTACTTGAAGACTCCTTTTAACCGCCACTAACCTCAGACTGGCCAACTTCGGCGTTCTAGTGTAGTTAAGTTTCGTTTTTATTTTTATTCAACCAGAAATCGATGCAATTAAAGCTTATGGAAGTTTGAAAGCCATTTATTAAGAGGCATGAGAAGTAGCTGAATTTTTCTGACATCAGTGACCCTGAATTTGGTCAGACATGCACAGAAATCTCAAGAACACATTGAATGAAATCAAATAAAATTAATAAATCTAGCCAGGTGAGGTAATTTGTTATGTAAAGGTTCGTATCTAATTCATTTTGAAGACAGTTATTTAGTTAGTTTGTTATTTGAAAGCTGGTTTAATATTTTGTTAAAAGATAAATTTGTTTCATCTATTGGTTGTTTCTATAAAAAATATTTGTGCATTTTGCTAAACAGTTCCTAAGGTTTTGTGTTTTCGTTAAAATGTCCGTGAATATAATACATACTAATAATAAAATTGTAAAGCTGTTAAATCTGTACAACGAATGCTTTTTAGAACATTTAATAGGAAGGCTTTGCAATTTATATGTCAATGATCCCTATGTCAAAACATTTTTTTTTGGAATTTTGTTTAATTGATTATATATAAATTAAAACTACTGAACATATTTCAATAATACTATGAGTGATAGTCTAGGATACTTTTATCCCGGAAACCACTTCACAGAAATAGAAATTCCTAAAACAATGCGTTTGCTATTTTTAAACTTAAGACGTGGGTTTCCTGAAGCGAAGGGTTTACCTTCCATTAAATTTATAAAGATATACAACAGATGAAATATGTGTCAGCGCACTCATGGTCAATGTCTTGGATTTTGTTATTCTGAACGGATTTTTTATTCTTTTTCTTTCTCTTATTCTTTTTTCTTTTTTGTGTGTTAAAAAGACACTTATACACGTTTGTGTGTTAAAAAACACTATTACAAAATTAAAAATAATTAAGAAAAGTCTTTTAGCTCAAATCGTATTTTTTTTGTATGTTCATTTTTCTTCTATGTCGTCGCACTCATTACGCAAAAAAATACTTAACGATTCGTTTGCGTTTTTTATTCGAAAGTACATTAGAACTGCCACATTTTACATGAAAATAAAATAGATTAGATAGGGTGAGAGTGGGTACCAGCTTTATCTCTACATCGCGGCAACGTCCTCACAATAGAATAATATATACTAAGGGACGAAGATTACGAAATTCTTGCACACGATGTCGCTGGTGTAATCTAGTATGAAATAAAGTTACATGAGCATCTGGGTAAGTTCCCGGGTGACACCACAGCATGAAGAGTTACTGGCGCTTTTGCTCGCGGATTCTTATCAAGATATATTACTTTGCCAACAACTTTTGTTACCAATTCCCGAATGATAGGAATTGTGGGACGCGTTAGATATATTTGAATGATACCACACTTAATGATAAAAGTATAATTAATGTTTTGAAAAATTGCCAATTATTTAATTTTCTTGGTGAAGCTGAATAACTTTAGTAGCGTTGCTTTAATATAAAAATAACATACAACACCAAAGAAAATCTGTCTTAAATAAAAATAATAAAGTTGACTACGTAAATACTAACATGTTACGAGTACAAATTGTTTACATACAATTTAGGATGAAATATAAATGAAGTCGATCTGAAAATTATATTCAGTTCGACAGGGCCACAAGGGCGCACAGCGAAAATGTGAGTCCTTGTGTAGCGGATTGTGAAGTTGTCATTAAATCACAATTAGGATATATTTTTTAATCACGAGGATGTAGTATATTGATGGTTAGAGCTTTTTAGTATGTGGTGTTGTTATGGAATATTATGTTTTTTTTTTTAATTCAACTGTAATTTTAACTGTTACTCTAACTGATACCGTTTTAAGCTATAATCTTTTGTTAATGTAATAGTAATCCTTCTTTAGAACAAATTTTTTTTAAACTATTCACACGGTCTTGCTGCGATACGGAACGATACGCTGCGATAACATGATTCTTAAATTCATAAATAGTAACACAGAATTGTATTGGGTATAATATATGATATATAGTATATATAATTGTGTACTTCCTGTTCCTTCTTTTCATTTTTCAAAGTGTCCTGTGCCACCACAGGTCGTCTGGAAGATATTGCTATTAGCGATAAGACGGCCTCTTGTTTACACTAAATGTATTGAATATTTACTAAGGTTTTTGTGTGGTTTGTATAAACGAGTATTTCATTGTCTGTATCGTACAAGATGCTACACTAGTAAATATAATTTAAAAATTCCAACATGGAACGAAGATGTAGGGAATAGCAACAATATTACAAAAAAGTTACACAAAGTATTACATTATGTAGTGAAAATGCCGAGCTGTGATAGCGGAGTGACCTGATTGTTGGTTTTGCAATTTTTCGAAGTAGGTAATATTTCTATTTTAGTAGGTAATATTATCACTTAATTCATTAAGGCAAGCATCGTGAGATAATTCGTCTTAGTTTTCTATAATGAAATGAAATAAAATAATAATAATTCGAAGTTGGTTTTTACAAACATTTTTCGAATGTATACTAATGTAATGTATACTACGCCATCGCTTCAACAAATCCCTACCGTGAGTGGTCCCGGAAGAAGAAGCGGCAAGAAACTCCCGAGGAGTTTTTTTCCTACTCACAGTTACAGAACGCACTTATGGCTATGAATTGGCTTAATATTAAACTCATGTCCAAGCAGTCTTATCTTGAAAGTAATTATCAAGTTTTTAATAACCTTTCCGCATAAGAAGGCCTTTGACTTGAGCCTTAAATTTATAATATGGTATTTCTGTCAATCGTAATGGAACTTTATTATTAATATTCACACATCTGCCTATGACAGAGCCACCAGTTTTGGTTAGTCTGGCATTTGGAACAATCAGTTTCGCCTTATTCCTAAAACTATCAGAGTATTTTTTAACTTACATAATATTATCTAAAATATATTATGATGCTACAGTTAATATACATTTTCTTTAAAGAGATCAAAGGGAGTAAATTTTCTCTAATATAAAAATTTACTTAATATCAGCAGCTGAGCCCCACAACAACAGACCATAAGACTTCACACTGTGAAAGTAGCTAAAATAAACTAATCTCGCTGTTTCTACGTCTGTTAAGAGCCTCACTTTCATAACAGCGTAGGCAGCAAAGCTGAGTTTCCCAGTCAAGATTTCAATATGAGGACTCCATTGTAATCGTGAGTCTATAGGGATTCTAAGAAATGTGATAGAATTTAGTAGTACAAGCACTTCCTTATTTATAACAATATGAGTTGACACTTGTCTTACATTTGGTAAAGTGAATTTAATATATTTCGTTTTTTTTTACGGTTGAACACAAGGGTATTTTCATGTAAACCAGTGTAAAACTTGCGAAACAGTATTATTTACATAGTCAAAACATTGTTTCCCCCTATCTAATTTGAAAAGTAAGGAGGTGTCATCAGCAAATAATACAGTTTTACACAAGTCCCTAGTGAAATAAGGAAGATCATTGATATACTCGTATATTAAAAATAGTAGTGGTCCTAATATTGATCCTATAATGTTCATAATTGAGTTGCGAATATCAATCTAAAAGCGCGATATTCCATACTTTGTTCTTGGTGACAAAGAAAACGGGTAGATACAGGCCATGAACATATAACATAGTGGTAGGTTGTAGTATGTCGAACAATATAATCCAATTTGTAAGGTCCGTTATCTGTCCAATAGTTCGCACTGAAAATAGTTTGAGGACGATTTTCTAGTTTTTCACTAACCGTCAAATTCTTTAATAATTTAATAGCCCGAGGTTCAGTCCCAAATCACAGGATATTAAACTTCCGACCAAGCTTCATTATTGAAATACCGCTAGCAGCGTCTTCACAGCAAACTCAAATTTCAACAGGACAGTTTATGATAAAACACTTAAAGGAGCTTCATATTGAGAGACTTTCTCAAATTAAAATTGAGATTTCTGATCTTATGAGATGGTATTCCTTTCATTTAAGCCTACTTTCAACCAAACGAGTAAAGGATGCTAGTATGATTTTGGGATTTTGGCCTTGAAATAAAACCTTCAAGTTCTGCTTGTTCCGCCGGGGTAAAGGTTCTATCAATATTGTGATTTTAATATTGTATTTTTTAATATAAGATAGCAAGTTTTAATTTCTGCCGAAATAATCACGCTATGGAAGACACTGATACGTAGTTGACTTAATGTGAGTGGGAAACCCCTTTGCGAAGTGCTTTCCAACACTTCAGCGAAATCAAGTTAATAATTATATTACGGTTGATGTTTTGATGGAAGGATAACTATTCCTATGCAGGAAAGTTATTCCATTTCCAGGTAAGACTTCTATCGAGGTTGAGCTGGTTAACCCTCGTGTACTCAGAAACAAGATTTTTTTTTTATACCTGCCTTTAAAAGCAATAATTTACTTTGGAGAATATTACCTATACGTATACTGGATTTTCTATAAGAAATGTATAATACATTCTATAACAATGATCACATTGTTTGCCCTTAATTTTTTCGTCAAACTGAGAAGCAAGAAATGAAGCGTACAACAAATTTTGCCCTGAGATTAGTGTCTTTTGTAGTAACACCGCGAGCGAGCAAGTTATACTGCACTTGCCTAGTTCTGTTAAACGGAATTTGGATGCTATTTACGTTACGTAAATATTGAAGCTGATATTACTTTTTTATGTTTATTTATTGTGTGACCTGAGAACTAGGTTTCTACATAGAGTAGACTGACCGTCTAGTGGTATTCTCTGCTAGATAATCCATGACGATGGAGAGCATTTTTAGTAGGTCACAACAATAATGTAAAAACTAAGAGCAAGATAAAAATTTAATAATTTGGTATTTACCATTAATATAAATAAATAGATACATATAGATGTTTCGGTCCATGCTGTGCCGCATATTGTAAGACCTTTGGTTGTTCAAAGTGACACTGAAGTATTTACCACATTTTGCCCAAGGCACGCGTCGGTTGAACATACAAACTGTACGTGACATTTTCTCATGACTAGATCAGTAGAAATTTATCGCTCTTTTCTCGGAATTAAGCTTTATTTTCCTTTTAATATACAAGTGGTCGCAGGTTAAAGGGTAGGGTAATGCGGGTGGATACCGAGTGATTGATTTAAAGGGCAGGTTCACCCGCAATTAGGGTTATGTGCACGTTTGGATGTCCGGGTATATCGCTAGAGCAGACGATTGACAGCCCTCAACTCTGTAACCTACGGTCGTAAAGAAGATGTGCACGAGTCTGTCTGCCTTTGCTATTTGGTAAAGAAAAATGCGCCTTGGATTTCAGATGATTTACTTAAATAGAATGAAATCAGAGATGGACGAAATGTAAATTTATGTATTTTGCCTTGCACAAGTGAGATCAACTAATGTGTCATTTTTACTTAGAAGTTAAACATAAGAACATTATTGTTTGTTACTCTTTTTGTAATTCTTCATGGTTATTTTATTTGTTCAATAACTCAAAATATATCAAAGTTTTAACCAACCACAATTATTTTGCATTTTAATTTTAAATAAATCTTTTAGTTGTTTGTGTATTGTGAAGTAAGTTTTGAACTAATGTCATAATTTATTAGTATTTCAAGCATTCATTCTGCTATGTTGCAAATCGTACCTACTGTTTTTTTCTTCAAGTAGAATTTTCTGCTTACCGTTAAGGAAGTATCTGTATCATTTTTCTTCCAATATGAAACTAGGTGATTTGGTTTGTAAACAGTTATAGTAAACAAAAATGAGGCAAATTAAACCGCCTAGGCGAAGAAAATAAACGTTGGTGGCCGTATTCTCTTAATTATGTTTGTTTAGGGTACAGTAAGAAAAACAGCGGTCAGGTGAGATCAAACAAAATATAAATAAACCCAGTCTGCTCTGGATCGGTCTCACGTGGGATTCTGTACTGTAAATGTATCCGAATTTTTTTTCCGTTACTCCAAGTAATTTTAGGATTTTCATGAATTTTCCTGTAATCTCATTCCTGAGAAGATCTTTGTTCTTGAAAAGCAACTAATTTTTAAATCAAGCTTAGTGATATTGTATTTAAGAAATTCGGTAGTATGTTATGACAAAACTAAAAATATATATGTGAATTATAGCCAGCACTTTTCCTCAATATCCAATACATGCTCTATTTATTACTGAAGGTGAATCTCAACCGCATACAACATATCGGCGGTAAACTCTCTGACCAACCATCTGGCAGTAGAGCTT
>DWPT01006415.1:0-11479 GCA_018251895.1 Agathymus mariae mariae
TGTTTGTCTGCGCGTTTGTTCCCGCTAATCTCAGAAACGGCTTAACCGATTTCGTTTGAGTTTTCTGTATTGTATTGCAGTAAGCATCACTTAATACTTAAAGTTTGTTTCATTGCAATCCGTCCACAAATAAAAAAGTTATGAGTTAATCCAGAAAAATGCAGATGCTTGAGGTAGTTTTTCCGAATCGAAGCATTTGCTAGTATAATGTATATTAAAAAAACACACATTCAATAATGACGTAGTACAAACTGTCAAAATAAATAGGGTGGCACTGTGGTTAATGGATTTATAAACTATATAATGGCAAAGAATAATAACAATATATAATGGTTCCAAGAATGGATCCCTTGAGCCGAAGTTAACTTCCTCTGCTCGTAATGCATCCTGATGAACAACGGACAATATTCTGGCGAACGAACCCTCGTGTTGGAGGTTCTGGGGTCTGTACTACTCAACTGAATCCTGGTGGTACGTGCATGTTAGTAAGGTATTTTGCCCGACTGGCTAGCTACCATACTCCTAAAACCAACGGTAACATGTTTCATATGTGTGTCAGTTGCAAAGTCGGAGGACCAGTTATAATGTGGGTCCTTCGATTCATTTGGCTTTGATGTTAATAATGTCCATGAGCTTGGGGACCACTTACCATCAGGTAACTTATCTAGTCGTTTCTCATCCGGCGAAATAAATAATTATAAAAAGCAACAATTGATCTAAATGACTCAGAAATAACCACAGAGCTGACCCTTAAACAGTCTGTTTAATTATAATTAAGGGCTGTTGAAGTTAAGGACGATATTTAGCAACGTGGGAAGATTTTTGCTGACAAATTTAGCAAGAGTTTGGATACAAATGGTCGAAACTTCTTTCGTTCGCAAGGTTTTCTGAGATTTATTAATTGCTTCTCATTATTTGCTCGTTATTGAGACTCAAAAAAATACCCTTTCTGTACTAATAGGCTTTAAAGGAACGAAATAAAAGTAGTGACTGCGCATTCTTATCTGTAGTATTAGAAACATTAATTAATACTATAATTATAATATACGAATTATTAGCCAATTAAATGCGCTGAGCTCACTTGTCAGCTGGCTTAAAGAATGGCAGCTGAGACACACTTCCATTTTGGCCTAATTGTGCAACTTGAAACACTGCTTTTCCTATTGTAGGGCTACTAGAAGATATTTTGTTGCAGAATAAGAGTTACCTTGTATTCCGTTTTCCTCGTTAACTTTTGTTTTAATGTCTACATTCTATGTGACAGGTAAATATTTGTTCTCGAGTCATGGGTGTTTGTACTGTCATATTTGTGCATGCCTATGCTACTCGCAATATAGGGAATCCTAGTGCGGAGGTGTGAGTGTGTAAATGTTTGAAATATGTAATATTCAGTTTTTAAACTAGGTCTAGTATTTTCTCTTCAAACACAGGTAATAGAGAATTTCGGGTCAGTTAATGAGGTGTTCCAACATAGTTCTCAGGACTAATATTGTATGTTGGTAATTAGTGTTCATAAATATTAAAGTGAGCAAAAAAGTCTGTATGTAAATTGGAAGTAGATTGCAGATATTGCCAGATATAACTACTGATATTACTACTGCTGGTCTACATGCACGTTTACTACGTTAGAATAATGAAAATATACATATATGTTAAACACTAGAGCGGCAATGACAACATAAATATTCGGTTCCGGTGAAAATGCAACCAGTAAAAATTTTGACTATATATAAACATCCATTTAATTGAATTATCTCGTTTGCTTGAGACTTTAGAAGGTGTATCAACAGAAGTATTACAGAGGCCACCTAAACCAAGGAAAGATTATACCACCTACCGGTATTGTCACTATAAAAGTAAGCATTTAATCATAAATCTATTTATAAACTTTCACAGTGCCACTAACAAATTGGTATTTGGTTATGTGAAATCATTAACATTTTACCATATACAGATATATGTACATGTAAATTTATGAGCACGGCATTTAATTTTACAGATAGTAACATCACACTAACTCTATTAAATTGAGTATACGTCGAATGGACAGTAACATGGCGCTGTGGTCAGACATCTTCGAGGGCGGATAATTGGTAATTCGAGCAGAGTAACGTTTCCACAAGAATTCGATGTTAACGAAACGTGTGACATTCACTAACAAATAGTTATTAGTCTCCAATACGGTTGAACGAAAAACCAAATGAGGCCTGCCATAGTTTTCGTTTCTTACCTAGGCTCCGTTGTACAACAAGTTGCCAAATATTGAGGCATAGCAATGGTGCTGCTGTTAGTCGGGTCACCTGCCGCGCTCCGTTTGGTGACCGTATTAATGATTGTTTTCTTAATTAAATAATCTAATTTCAATGACAAACATGTCAGCAGAAGTATGTCAGTGGTGTTCTAAGTCAGGTTGTATAAAGGTTTTACCATCTAACGGCATTGTGTGCCTTTATAAGCAAGGCATTTAATGCCTATAGAAAGAGAGCATGAATAACTTCACACTGACAAAAGCCCTCCAAACCTCTATCTCGGCCAAGTCACAAGCTCGCTATTGTGCTCAAGTACAGTCTAATCTTCATTGTTCTAAAGTAATCTTCAACGAACACTTCAATACCGTCTCGAGTGTTTCTAAGTCTTGAATTTCTAAATATATTTAATAATTTGATACCGCCATTCAATTCATATAAGTGATAATTATGTTATATTACGTGAAGGTTATATATATATATTATATATATATATATATAATATATTATAATTATATTTTTCCTTTTGATACAATAAACAGTCATCGATATTTGGTTTTCAATTTAATAGTAATATTGTTATTTAACTCAAGATGATGAATTAGTGTTTTTATAATACATTTACAGATATAAAAGTAAAGAAAGACTACCTGTAGCACATTTTGGTAGTACACTTGACTGCTAAGCAAATTTCCTAAGATTCGAGTCTCAGTTTGAGCAAAGATTTGAGCAAAGTACTCACGATTTTGGTATGTTACCTATAATTCAACCCAAATACATGGGAAAATGGTCGCAACGAGACTGTAGTTGCAGGGAAAAACTTGTCAGTTTTCCCTTGACATACATAAATGACAGATGACCCTGTCAATGTTACGTCTAATATGTTTTAAGTTCTTAGATAACATGTCAAGACACACGATACCGACAACATCTTCACGCACCGCATTTGACACTGTGTTCAGCGGACATAAATTCCGTACACCTGACCTAATTTAAATCAATATTTTCTAATTTTTTTCTGATTTCTCTGGGCCACCTTACTAAATGTGGAATGTAATGACGTAGATTCAAGATTCTCTACGTACTGTGTGACTCAATCCAATGAACTAAATCGCTATCGGGCCGTTCTTTTTGCTCTAATTATGCTTTGTCGTATCCGTTGAGAAGTAGTCTGTTTTGGTTAACAGATAAAAAAATTGTAAGTACCCGTTACAGTTAAAATAAATAGTATTATATAATTAGGAGTATCAGGCACCCTTGGGCCAACCCCTTGAGCCAAGATAAATGTGCACCATGCTGAACAATGGATGAGGCTATAGCGACCGATGCTTTCGGTAGGTCACTGGGCTCTATCCCATCCAGTTTAATCTAGGTGAAACACATGCATCCCCCATGCATGGGGTTCTTCATTTATCTGGTTAGCACTCGCGTCTTTTTAATAATCAACTGTGAAATGGTTAATACGTTTGTTGGTTATCTTGAAAGAGCCAGTTGTGAGCAGGTGCTCATTTCCATCTTATCGAGTAAACTTTCGGTTTACAGACTGTCGTGGCAGGCGGTGACCAGTTACCATCAATTGATCTTCTTTTTGTTTGTTGTCTCTTTACAAAAAAAAAATATTCAAAAGCGTTTCCAGGTCATGGCTGTTTTTAATGTCTTTAACTGTATATCATTACGCGACCCTAAAATGTAAGCTCACAAAGAGAAAATAAAAGTATACTAAGGCTATGTCGAATCTCTAAAGAAAACGTGGTTTGTAACTCACCCGGCCTGCCTTTAACCGAACTTAGAATCCAAGGTACGTTTCGGTCCGTATAATTAAATTTTATCGATAAAACCTGAAATAGCTGACAAATCGAAGCCCAGTAACCTACTAAACGCTGTAGTAACGCCGAGAGAACAAGTAAAAATCTCATTAAACGCTCGATCTAGTTTTCGAATCCCTGTCTCTATTGGTTACTTTCTCTAGTTCCATTTCAAAATGACGGTTCATTTTAGCATCCACAGGAAATTACTAAGGTATATTACATCCTTGCAGGTTTAATGAAATATTTTTGTGTTAGGATATTGTATGGAAAAGGCGAGCAGAAAGCTAATATTTTATATAATATGCATTAGAAATATAAATTTACGCACACTACCATTCATTTGACACACCCGCGCTCATGATATATACACACTTATACTATTTGTTGATAGTCTATTCTTTTGTGCTTTATACATCTATTTTGGGATCTTTTCATTTATTATGTATACAACAGATGTTTATTTAAGTTCTTTTATGTAATTAATCTGTGGGAATTAGGTTAGCGTCATATGTGCATAAAAGTGTACAGTATCCATTGTAATATATAATAATAATAAATGGCTGTTTAACGTTTGGACCAAACCTCTGTAAATGACCGTGGTGGTTGTCAAAAAGTTTGAAGTTCAGAAATTTCGTGTTTTCAATGTTTTTTTTGTATAGATTTAGTATAAAAACTAATTATAGAGGTACAGTCTTCGACTACGGAAGCCTAATAATGATCAAAATTTAAATTTAAATAAACTATGGCCGAATTTTGACCACTAGGCAACCACTAGCTGTTATTCGTTAAAGAAAATTTTAACTGTATATACAGTTATACTATTTATATACAAGATTTTAATATTTTTATCTTATCTAGTAATTTTGCTTAAACCGTAAACGTATATTGTTTACAATTTTAATTATTATTTTTGTATTTATTACTACATAAACACTACTTAAATGATTCCACGGATCACAATAATGTTATTACAGAATAACATAAACAAATTCGAAGTCAATTTGCTTCAATAACAAAATTAATATGTCAATAAAAATGGCATAACAAATTCAGAAGTAAGTGTGTGGACAGCCTAAAATATATTTTGACGATCACAGCACTTACCTCGGTAGGCGGTTTCCCTCCAACAGAGACGCACTCCAAAACGATCATTTTGTCTTGAGTGGTAGAGTAGAAATTCCCCTCTAGTATTTTAGGTTGCTCGGGTGGAACTAGGACTGTGAGTCGGGCGTAGCGTGACCTAATTGCAGGTTCACCTGTACAAAGAGTTTTAATTTATTTGCGGAGAGAACAATGTACATTTATATTGTGGTATAAAACTTCAGCACTTAATGTTAGAAGCAGAAACTACTGTGTTGACGGTAGGTCAATTTATTTCCTACTGAGGCTTTTTATTATCGATACGCCTTATATATCTGTTAATAAATCTTGCTTACTAGGTTAGGGTTGTCATAAAACAATCGCCTCAAATTTGACTTTTGTACTTATGACTGACGGACTTTTTTTTTATACAGAAATGTAATGTATTTTTATTCATTCAAACTTTTGAATTTATGTAATGTATACATTCGGCCCTGAAACAATTTTATTATAAATATCAAGAACGTGCGGTGCCATACCTTAGTCAGACAATATAATAATCCTAAAATTTACTTATATATTTCGCAGTTAACAGGACAGTTGATTGCGAGTATGCGTACTTTTGCGATTCAACTAAATAAACTAGATTATTATGTTTAGAATTGGGAACTAGTTGGTCGTTTCCCTTTTAGATTTCAGCGCGGAGTTTTAATGGACTGTTAACAAAGTTAATAATTTATTCGTACTATTAACGAGGAAAGATTGATAGAGTGGCTAAAATAAACTATTTTCTAACGTGACATTAGTTTCAATCGTTGTAATATTCTTTGAATAAGCTTATGGATTGTTTTTAATAGCTAGATTTTGAATTATAAGCGTTGCTGTGACCACACTCCGTGTCACTTGATCACTACTTTGGACGCTATAAAATACAAATGTCATGAGTACCCGTTGTAATTTAAAGGTAATGGTGACCACGATCATATATATACTTAATCTTAAATTCATAGGCTATCAATATTTTCTAGTTTATCTTGTTATTACAATATAGCATCATCGGAATTTAAAAGTGGTTAGAAGTTGAATTATTTGAAAACTATAGTATTATCTCCACCTGAAAGTTTGTAATTTCTTCTTTATGTAGTGAAATCCACTTGCCGTACAAATTGTTTTCTATTTTCACTCACAGGAACACCAGTAGCTTAGTTAATTATAAACCTATGGCTAGGTACATATTTAAGAATATACATTAAAAGAAATTGTGATATTAGGTTTTTTCGTATACCATCAAAAGTGAAGTAGAGTTTCATTATTAAAGTTTTGGTGTTGAACATGCACCATAGAACATAAATGGCAGTTTCTTTTTAATCAGGGTTTCGATGACAGTAAAATAATAATTAAATTGAAAAAAAAAATGAATACCGCCATCACTCAATTAATTAACACAATAATTATTGAAATGGCAAAAATAATACTTATGGTTACGAGGTACAAGGTTACAACTCGTACGTAGTACTGAAAGAAAGCAAAAATGTTTGCAATTTTTTTTATTATGTAATGTGTAATAACTTAGGATCAAACTGTTACTGACCAAACGACGAAGTAGCCTAAATTTGACCGCACAAAGGGACTACACAAGGGTTACAAACTAGTAATGTTTTCACTCTAGGAACGAGTTACAAGCCTGAAGTTTCGTGATGTAGCAGCCGCACTACTAACTCATGCACGGCACATTATTTAATGGTTCAACCCAAAGACAATGTAAGACCTTCAGATAGTTCCCGAGACCAGAGTCCCAACTAAGTTTGCAAGTTAAATAGTGCAAAGTTATACAATTGTGCCGCAAGCTAGTTGTCCATTGTACTAATAAAACATTGCTCCAGTTACATTACTCGTACTTTTATGTGAAACTTTTAACTTGTGTACATTTTTAGGCTAATGCGTAGATGCAGCACAAGGCTTACGTAAGGTTTAAAACAATCAGTAAAAACTTGGAAACACATTCATACATCATGATATTTACGTGCAAGGTTTAATTTACTCCAAAAGTCTGAATTTTACATCTCGATAATAATTTATCGATAGAAAACAATTAGTAACATCGTGACATTCTTATAGATAATGTGTGTCTTTTGCCTTCCAACCAGAAAAATAATTTTTTAGAATTAAGATAAAAAATGAAGTCAAAAATCCGCTTTTAAACATGATTTAGACGTCAATGATAAAAGTTAGCAAAAGCCACCCAAAATGTATTGAAATCACAGCATTTAGACTGCTGTTTTATGAATTAATAGCCTTATTTTTAAAAGCTTTTTGGTGTCCTATTTCGGGTCTTAATAATAAAATACGTGGATTTAACTTCTTGTATTCTTTTTATGGAAATGTTTATGGCAAAAACAAGTAAATAAGTGAATTTATTTGTTTAGAAATAGGAAATTACGGCTACCTACTTCCGTGATATAAAAAGCGCTTTTGATTTTAGGTATGAATACTGAAACTGCCTGCATGAAGCGCACCGTATCCATACTATAGATGAGATGCGCAGCCTTGGCAGAATAGCAACGAGAATAGTATAACCCACCATGTTGAAAGCATAGAGAAATCTATTAAAATCATTTTATCTTCATGCCATTGCGAATATCCTCAGTGACCATTATAAGGGCAGTGTTAGTACTATGCCCAGGGTTAGAGCCAGACTATAGTTGGGGCTCAGCAGATTGTGCCTATAAATAAACGCCCAGGTTGTAAGTTCTCTATAGCTTAGAAGTGGCCGCTAGTAGTTAGTTACTTTTTATTTCATGAGGTTTCGTTTATTCGTTAATAAATGGTGACGACAATAGAAAACTAATAATAACGCAAATAATTATGGATACGCTAATAAATGAAAAGATATGCTCAATAGTTTGGCGTGTAACAAAGGGATACGTTTGTTTTTGTTTTATTAGCTTCAACATCATTATTTGGACATACATAAACGAAACCAAAAAACAGACAGCACAAATAACAAGAATTTATGAAAAGGTACAGACGACAAAGTCCAAATTAACTTTAAAAGCCTTATCGTTCTTATCTGAATAGCAGGTATACTTGATGTAAAAAGGATCCAAGTCGTTGACTAGATAGGATTTGTTTTAAATTCTCGTAAATGTCAAATGCAAATCAAAATTAAACGATTGTTGTGAATAAAAAGCACTCATTTAGATATTTATAGACATATAATTATATTGTATTATATGATTAGAATCATAAAAACAATTAAATTGAGATTGTAATAATCGATGTATGTATGTAGAACAATAAAAAATATGAATAGCAATAGAATCTATGTAAAAGTAAATCCATCTTTCATCATCTTCCGAGAAAATCCATAAAAATGACACTCATTAAAATTACTTCTGGATGGATAAGGAGTCTTACTGAATCAATATCCATAATCTGTTTAGGATGAATTCAATATAATCAAACTAATTATATCTACCGTTCTTTAAAGGTTTGAACACAATCCATGTGCAGATGATAAAATTGGGTACAATCAAATAATTTAACTGAAGCTGGAAAAAAATACAATGTAGCAGAGTACACCAATAAATGGGATACAGGTTTAAAGGAAAATAGATTTGATAATATTAAAAAACAAATTACGTAACGAAAGAGAATACTTTAATTGGTAACAGGAATAGATTAAGGTTAACAAATACAGAATAAGGAAGTAAGATTTTCAACTTTTTAAAAGCAAATACAATTTTGCTAAAACAACTGATTGGCTACTTTGCTTCGCATGATTCTTAGTAGCTAAAAGGAAAATTTATAATCGACCGTATCAGTTTAAATGACAAAATTATATATTTGTTGATAAAATGAGGTTTGTATGTATTAAAACTGATAAATAACATGATAACAATGGAATAATATGTAACATAAGAGTTATAATAAGGAACTTGAAATACAAAGAACACTAAATCATACATTAGGTATTTTAATTTTTTTGTAAAATCTTTAATAATAAATGTATTTTTAACCATTGAAGTATGTAAGAAAGTCCTTTGCCTTAGAATGAGATTAATTTATACATTTCGGGACTCGGTCAACCCACGTGCATAAGTGTAGATTAACACACTAGAGTAATAAGAGACTCGGGTTAACATATACCGAACCAAAGAAATGAAAGAATATAAAAAAGAAGTAGATGACTGCAACAATCAAAGATCTCACAAAATTGTGTAATATTTTGTTAGTATTATAAGACAGTTTGGAATCTGATGTCTTGTAGCATAGACCCATGCATATTAACTGCATACCGCAAGTGTTAGTAGTCACCAACCAACTAAGTGTACGGTTGCCCAAATTATACGATTAGAGAGGCCAATTTTAAGGGGTTTCTAGATCTTAACAGCTTTCTTGACAAATCGATGAGCTTAAGCACATTGTGAAATGATACACAGCCCAAAGTATTATTAATTGTTTTTTATATATTATTATATTATATTTACTTTGTGATGAGTTTTCTATATAGAGAGTTGTTATAAAGAGAGAGTGCCCATTTGTGAGTTTGTATATATGTGGAAGGTAACTAGGGCATTTATTTGACTATTTGAAAGACATGTTATTCCGGGGGGATGTATGACTATGGAGGGATTATGGGGGGGCTATGTATGTGTGTATCTTATTTATATATATAAAATTCTACAGTTCATTTGCATACCACTGAACTCCTTCTAAATGGATGGAGCCTTATTTTTTTTTTGGTGTGTGTTTAAATGAATCCCTGGATGGTTCAGTCTCAGCTGTACACTATAGTAGGTGGTGCGGTGACTGGATTCCGAGAAATTTGTTTTTTATTTTTATTTTCTACGTGTGGACAGAACAACGTCTGGCGGCAACCATAATCTAGCGAAGTTACAGTTACGACTTTTGCTCTATACAGTGATATAGAACGATAATAATAATGATAACGATAACAATTATGATAATAATAATGCTTTGTTAGGCAAGTATCCTGCTTTTATGATATTATACATGATTTTTGGGTGAAAAGTTAAGTTCTACAGTTAATTTATGAATTAAAACAATACATACCTCTTGAACCAGAACTAACTTGGCATTGATATTTCGCGTCATCATCTAATGCCACATCTCGTATATCAAGGGAGTAGTCACCTGTAGAGAATACATGTAATTAATCAAAGGAAATTACTCTTCTGCTCGTATTATTATTAATTTGTTCGCATACTGTAGCCATGTTATACGTCGTGTTCTGATTATAATACGATTTAAAACTGTACTTTTTATTTTAAATGTGTATTCACAGATTAAGAAAGACCACTATCCACCACGCTGATCCAGTGAAGGTTTGCAAGCTTCACACATTCCTGATACCTATGTAGAATTTCCATATATACAGGTAACCAGTTTTTACAAAATATTAATTTATAACCAATCGTATTCAATTAAATATTATTTTTCATAATACTAACCCCAACTTTGCACAGGACCGTATCTACAAATTATAATACTGTTCAAGTAGAAATAACGGTAACTCTCATCGAAACTTCAAGTCAAGTAGAGTTTGAGTTTTGCAAAGTTATATCAGTTCAGGCTGCAAAGCACAGTTTAATATCGTAAGTATTTAGATACTGGTCGTTTGACTATAATATTTAGTATGAAATCATTACTTCAAAACTTACTTTAAAGTCCTTGCCAGTAAATACGTATATAGGCATAATTTCGAAACATCATCGTTAATTATTTATGTTTCCGAATATGTGTCAATGTAATTGTTATATAAATATTATGTATTATTTTTAATTAAATTCCACGTCAAAATATGAAAATGGAAATTACCTAAATTCATAATTTTAAAATTAAGTATAGGATGCACCTACTGCACATACAGCTTTCTAACCAATAGTTGTGGTATATTTAGTTTTAATTTAGGAACGACTTTTGTATTTTACGTATCGAAATAATTAATAATTTCTACCATATATTATATTATAGGTATAATTTGATCTATTTATATTTATACATATACATTATTGTATGGTTAAATACAAACCTCAAAGGTTTGCGAAACAAAGCTTCTTTTATTTTTAATATTTTTTTTATTAATTTTTAGACAGCATTTTTCTTTTCTTTCTTTTTTGCTATTTGGAATGTTTGTTATATATTAACACTCTGTTTGATTGCATCACTGAGTACAGATCATTATGTTGTATTGTGTTCCTGCTGCGATGCAGAATTTCTTTTTTTTTGTTTCACACTATCGTTTTTGTGCTAGTGTGTGTGCTTTTCAGTTTTTATTTTTATAAGTAAGTTGGTTATTCTATATTCTGTGTTGCTGCTGTC
>DWPT01006416.1:0-11479 GCA_018251895.1 Agathymus mariae mariae
GAACACTCTTCATAGAGTTCATTTCCACGTTTAATTTTTGTCGTCACATTTTATTTCCTTCGTTACTTAGTAATAAGTAAGTAAAATTGCTTTTCTTCTAAACCACTATCCATACAATAGATTCTCCTATGTGACCAATTCTATAGGACGAGTCCCAACTCACGGGCAAGGGTAACCAACAGTCTGACATGACGTTTCCTCCATAGATTCTAGTCGATCAATTAATTTGAAAAACTCAGTGTTCTACATACTAATTTTAACATAGAAAATTGTCTAAACCATTTTAACTTAAAAGATTAATTGATAATAATAACTTTTACTCTCTACCCTTTTTCCTCATTTAGAAAACCCCTATTACTTAAACCAAAAATTAAGTAGGACGCGCTTCTTCACTGTCGCGGTCGACAAGAGGATTCGTTCTGAATAATACGAACTGCACTCACCCCCATTATTTCTCTTTTTAAAACGTGAAATTACCATCCGAGCATTCCTTGTGCGGACTAATTTTAATTAATCGCCTCAACGATGTACCGGACTAAAGAAAAAAAAAACAAAAGTTTTGAGTGAATTTAATATATTCAAATTTTAATATATTCAAATAAATTAATTGACCTCAGGCATGCACTCTTTATCTTCAAAAGTAAAATGATATTTTTAGCAAAATAAATCGACATTTATAGAAAAAACAGACAAATAACCTAGCCTAGTTTTACTTCACCAAAATCAGTTTAACAAACAAACCGATTAGTTTCACAACTACAGAATAACAAAAATGGCAGATGTCTACCGACTCATTCGAATCGTCCCTACCAGGCACTGCCAAGAAAGTGCATGAGCAAGTCGTTTACTTGATACTTAGTTTACTCGATGTTCTATCATTTGAACGGGGGTCCTTCTTATAATATAATATATCATTTACTAAATGTAATGTTAAATGTAATAATTACTAAATGTATAAGTGGTGCCCATCGTGGGACACTGTTGTCACAATTAGAAATGGGATCACGACGAATCCATAATGTGTCTGCCTTGAAACAACTTTGTGTTAATAAAAAGTGTGATTGCCAGCTTCTACTATAAAGCGTTCCATCTTAGCTTTCAAGATAAGTATTGAGGATAGTTATGTCGATTATAACTATTGATAAGTTCTGCCACAAATTCATCCTGTATTTGAAGCACAAAAGTTAATTATGTTCGAGAACACTGTGTGGCATAGAAACATTAAGTGCTGAAAATATCTGACCTTCGCCACCTTAATTAAAATACGCCACCTCGAAAATTCTCCGTTTCGTCTTCCCGCCTTTTTATACGACAGACGCGAATTGAAAACGAACGGCTTTATTAAAAGCGAGGGAAATAAATTCATGTGGGTCCCGGCTGAAACAGCGGTTTATATTTAAAAGGAAAACGCCACCGTTATAAAGGATCTTAAAAAATAAGAAACTTGAAACGTTTGCATTTGATACAGGAATATATGTAGCTGTACGTGTAAATGTGTGCCAACTTGTATACTACTTACGGTTATCTATGTGAGTGAGAAGACGTCATCTTCCCTTGATTATAAACTTAACTAACTAAGAAGGCAAATTGATGGGACATCAATGTAGTTCTTAGAATAGGCTTTGTGTTCACATTAAATACGAGATGCTCGCATAACTTTATCTTTTCTACAAAGAAGTCAGTGTTAAAGACAAAAATTAAGAACTCAAGATCATCGTACGATGCACCATAACGGTAGGTGCTTAGGACTTCGTTTAAAAAAATAGGTTTCGCTTCAATAAATCACATCACAATACGACCAGTAGCTGCCTTTACGAACTTTATCCTCATTCATAAAATAAAAAATAATATGTTGAAGTCGAAGGCTCAAGAGAACTATCAGATGAAAACCACACGGTTAAATTTTGCTGGCGCATATTGGACTCCCTGTCATTGATACTAAAGTCGACTCTTTAAAAGTTTATCATGCCTGCTTAATACATATGGGTATTTTGGGAGACTTTTTATTTGTCTCATAATTATCATTACATTTTGTCCCATTGCTGAGCTCGGGTCTTCTCGCACAATGGGCGTTAGGTCGCCACGCTGGCCAAGTGCGGGTTGGGAGTTTTCATGTACCGTTGACAACATTATGGAGAACTCAGGTGTGCAGGTTACCTCGCGATGTTTTCCTTCACCGAAATAAGTGATAAGTAATTTGTAATACCCACATAATTTAAAAAATTTAAAGTGCGTGCAGGATTCCATCTCGGGTCTCCCGCTGACATTGTAAGGCACCATTTACGAGTGCTGACAACATTGGACCTTTACGTTTGGGATACACATTGTAAAGTAAGCCTTTGTTCAAGCTGAAACTGTCACTAAACTGTAATTTGTTTTCGTACAATTAAATGCAATTTTTTGCTTTAACTGAAGAAAATAACGGCGTTGTATAGCTTACTTTGATTCTCAACGAGTGTCTGGTATTTCTATCACATAACATCATAATAATAAACAAATCCCGTATTGTTATCAAAAGGCCACTTTTAAACTTGAAAGATGAGTCTTTTGAGCTTAATAATATTTAAATTTTGAATAACTTTGAAGTAAAAAAAAAATTATACATTGCATCGTATTACTGAATTCGATGAAAAGGTACTCTACTTTAATCCCTTGCAAAGAATTTATCGTATTCCCTGACATCCTGCTTACATGACTTAGAACGTTTACTAAATTTATAAAATTGACGTGATTCAAATCTGATGTCGCTCGGTCTCAGATCCGTTCCTGCCATGTTTAATATATTTTGTTGTTTTTATTTTTTACGTAACTAGTTAACAAACGGAAAGACGAGCCACTTTCGGACTTCGGTAACACCAAAAGCATCACCGATTAAAAACGTTGTTCAACAGGGTGCACCAGAAGGAGACGAGATTGGCTTGGGTTCAAGCCAAGTTGGAGCCAGTTACAACTCTTATACTTGGAAAACGATACAAAGGGGCAATCGTCCCTGTTTCCACTTCCGTATGGACCTGTCGAATTTCTTGTTCATTGTTTGTTAATAATTAACATTGCGGATTAGTGATGAATTGTAGTCACAAGTATGTAAAATAGAAAGGAGTAATTACAAACAAATAACGAAACTGTTAACAATACTATCAAACAAATCCACGGCAAAATAACTTAAAATCTATTTTAAAGCCAATTATTGAATTTCAGTTTTTCATACCGACCAAACCATTAACATTTCAGATAGCTACTTACGTGTGAATGTTTTTAAAGCGTTGAAAAACAACAAGGCTTTTGTATTCTTGATATAAGCACAACACTGAACTCAATTCCAATGAAATAAGACCTAGATTATCATTGTGGGGCAATCGACAGAAGCGGAAGGCTGGTGACTCTTCTTATCATAATGGAGTCGGGTGAATGTTTTTCCTCCTTTATCTTCGTTTGCTTTATGCCGTTAACAAAGTGGACACTCCGCACGGGCCGAAATGCCGGAACTGTCAGAACCGGACGTTGCGGTTGCCGCGCAAAAGGGACATTCCTGCTTCTATTATTTCTTTTTGTACGTGAATAAACGGCCGTCAAACGCGACTTTGTTACCAAAATCGAGGGTCACAACCTTCGACAATGACGTAAAGGGTTATTTATGACTTCAGATTGTTTGGTGATAAGTGTGTACTAATACGAGACCTATATTCTTCAAATAAGCTAACCTCCCCTGCTCCTGATGCAGCCTGATTACCATCGTGCGATTGGTGCTGTTCTGTTTAATGAAATTAAGTTTTTTTGCATTCTTTTACAGTTTTTCACGATATTCATGTACGGTGTAGGGATTATTCACCGGCCTGGCTAGCATTTGTTTCAATTACGAATTGAAAGAAGAAATTAACAAGAGAACTAACATGACACCCGACGGTAAGTGGTTAACCCCACTCAAAGACATCTACATAGCTAGCGACGTGTTGTTGTTGGTCAAAAAGAAAACATCAACCCAGCTGTTTGGTGGCTTTTCAACCCAGCTACTGAACACATTAAAATGTCCAGTCCTCGTTGGAAATTGGAAAGAGCGTGGTAGTTAGCACACACATAAAGGTACATAAAGAACTTCACCACCAGAAGTGCTGTGGTAAAGCTAGATGGTACATTCGTCATTGTTTACTCTCAGATTAATTTGGGGACTGTGGTAAATTAAACAATTTTGCACAAGATTACTATTTATTACTTAAAAGATTTTCTGCAACACACGCGGTCTGGTGGTGCACACGGAACGTTCTATGCGCTCGCGACCCTCCTCCCTAGCCCGATCCAACGTCGATTTGTCGAAGAAGACGTAACAGTCATATTCATATCAAATACACTGTTTTAAAACGCCATCAATGAATGGTCAAAAGGCCAAGTAGAAAAGCAAGAGCCATGTACCTACTACATTGGATTTTTTTTTAGTACACGAGTATTGTATATTATAGTTTACAATAAAACAGTGGAATGTGAGTTGGATATGTGGTTATTGATGGTGAAATTTCATGAATTCGTCGCCGCTGTGGCAGGGATTTGGAGCAGTCAGATCGACTGTTTTTATTGGATAGTCGTCGTTAATCCTTGCCGGAGGCCATTGACATAATTACTTCAGCCGCTCGGTTTGAACCTACTTACAATCGAAACATTGGAATATGCTCTAACCTCGATAAGATAATCCTTAATGTAATGTCCGCACGAAACTAAAAAGATACTTATGCATATATTTATCCCAGGCAAGGTCAATTCCAAATTGGCTGGTTCCTGAACATTATTATGTGGCTTAATTTCAACGTCCTCTATTTTCATATTCCAGAAATACAGTCAATATTTTCCAAGAAGCCAATTTCCTAGGTTTTTGCAGCGAGCCACCGCAGAACAAAGAATCCACTTCAGTAATTATACGATGAAATCGCGAACATTTATTTAATTGTAATTAAACTGCATTTAAATTTTTTATCTCACATATTTTTTTGTTCCGTTATTCCGAATTGTAAAAAGTTGCAGCTGGCAAAGTACTTTTTTTTTTAATAATATTCTAAAAATGCGCTAAATTCCTTGCTGTTGTTGCTCTAAACACAATTTTTTCATAGAAAAAATAAAAACTTGCTGACAAATTGTTGGTGCCAACTTAAAGAGAAAACTAAAAACAAGACACATTTAGACGAAAATAATGTTCGGAACAGACGCTATATTCCGGCTCGAGTCTCCTCATTTACACTCCAGGAGACGGCTTTGCATGTTCATTCCGGACACGTAGCCCGGAATAAAACTCGCACCTTGCGCTACGGGACGCAGGTGTTAGACACTCGACGCGTGCTCAGACCACCAACGAGACGGAAAGTAAAACGACAAGTAATCTTTAACAACCCAAAAGAATTTGAAGAACTCCGTAAATCAATTGGAATTTCTACGTTTATTGCGTACAGTTTTTTTATCAGATTTTTTTATGTTAAAAGCCGAACAACGAGCAATCAGGAGTTAGAATAAATGATTACTTCTGCAAGTGGACCATGAAGGTCATCAGACATGTCATTAAACTACGCATGTATGGTGAAGAAGAAACATGCTTGTCGACTGGCTCCCCTATTTATTACTGAAACAAGTTACATACATTTCAATGTTGATTTTAGAGGACAGTATATTAAGAGGCATATCATTGCACCATTGCTTCGTGGGTTAGTCAGGATGATGCGCCGGAACGGAATATTGGCTTTGACTTAAGGATAAATGGAATCCGTTACACTACAAAACTATTTAATAATCTTGTGTCAGTTGAAAACATCGTTTCTGATTCGATACTTGTTTATCAACAGTAAGACGAGTCGCGCCACAGTTTTCGATACCGCCTCCTCCACGTACTGAGGTGATGCTGGGCGGAAACCTGACCCTCAAGTGCGTCGCCTTCGGATCTCCGATGCCCACCGTCAAATGGAGGAAAGGTAAGTAATATTTGTACTAAAAACTTGATAAATATATCATCAAGTCTGTTTTCCTTCTCATAATATCTCTTCTAATTACTGTAGATTATAAGTTCAGTACACTAGAAGCTTTATCATCGCTTCTCTGGTATTTTGAGATAACCGATGAACCGAGAGATTGCTGCCTTCAAGTTTGTCTTTCACTGTCATCTTGTTCATATTGTGATGTACCCGTATCTTGCGCATATACAGAGCAGCCATAAACTTTGCCGAAATAACTCAAATTGATTATAACATAAAGACATAGAAAATAGGGATACGTGCGCCAGAAAAAGACATTTCCAAAGGTGAAGAGATTTTCTGTTAGTTGGAATCCTTCAAATTAGATAAAAAAAGCAGGTATCTAAAATATTGCTATCTAATATACATCAAATAAACTCGATTGGTCGACTCACCCTCACAGGTTTAACTAAATGGCTGACACCAGAAGACAATCCCCCGCTGGGGTTGAACACGCTAAAACTGGAAGACATCAGGGAATCTGCCAACTACACCTGCGAAGCGGCTAGCGTGCTCGGAGTGATCGAGTCAACTGCCGAGGTTAAAGTACAATGTGAGTTGGGTATTGATAAAATTAACAAGATGCAGTAGCATAGAATTTCCTAATGTTATTTAGTTGAACATTAAGTAACGTATTTAAGATAATTTGGATGATTCCTTAAAACTTCGGAATACTTCCAAATACCAACTTCGAATAATTATTATTTCATTCACTCATTCAAACTCCTTACTATCAACAGCCAAGAATAAATAAATATAGACTTTGGACGCAAATAAAAAATGGCACACAATCAGCCAACACTCGAGAACAAAATTAAAGACAGACAGATATAACAGAACCGCAGGCCTCTCGTTTTCAGTGACAATTATAAATCAAATTTAATCTAGCAGTCCCTTACAAATTTGTCAATTTCCCTCATACGAGCACGGTAAGATAACAGTCAATTAATATTGATAGAGGCACCCACAAATTAACTACTTCGTGATATACTGCGGCTCGATTATAATGAATAGTTTCCCTGTTCTCACAGTTTAATATATTTACATAAATAAAGCTTTTAACATAACCCTCATATTTGTCTATGTATTTTATGGATAATAGAATAGCATGTATTTAGTTATTGAGACATACCTATCATACTATTCTAATGTCGAATGTAGGTATCGTGCAAAATAACAATTCTTGGGTTTTCAACTACCTGATATAATTATTTTAAAGGTAAAATAGCTTTAAAGAAAATTAAGAAACGGAATGATAGTTCCGTGATGCCGCCTTGAATGACGTGAACGCAGAAAGTGCCCCGCCACCGTCGGCTGACTTCACGACTCTGCCTAGACATGGCGAAGTGAAGTTGGCACCGTTCGACGCGCCTTCCGCTTGGATAGTTCAATACATTTTTATATCATTATGTTTGTTAATACATTGTGGTGGATGGACTACCTGTTAGTATGTAACAAACGCCGCACATGGACATTTTCACAGCTTAATCAATCATGGATAGCAAACAAACAAATAATTAACCTGCTCCTAAACTCAATTTTAATTTTCAAAGGAGTAAACATGATAGGGTTAATATTTATTCGAGGGTGGTTGGTAACTAAAAACTTTACCATAACAAGTGATAATTCCAGCGTTACCCTACATGGTCCAAGGTCAGACTATATGCAACCGGTGGAGGTATTAAACTATATCGGTACAGTCCAATCTATATAATAAAAAGATAATAATTAATATTGAGTTACGCTACTATGTTATTTTGGACATTCGCTGTTCTGTCTTAGTCCTCCATAAAGAATTGTGACAATTATCATGATAAATTGCGGCGGGCCGCGAAGACGTACGTTAAAATTTAGGATTATAATTCATAATCGAATTAGTGGTAAAATTTATAATTGAATTAATTATTGTGTAATTTATAATTGAAAGGGTTGCAAAGTTAAGACTCTGGAGGCAAACGAATGTCAGTTTGATTAATGATTAATTATTGTTCGGTGCGCCGTTTTCTGGTTTAATTCGATGGGATTAACGGCGCAAGTTCGGCTTGATTAGTCATTGTTTTCGTCTTGAAGTTTTGTTATTTTCCACCGATTGTTGTAGCGGTAAATAATAGCAATTTAATTATCTAAGCAGATGCTCACTGCCCTGCGATAATCTGTTTGTTTAGCACATTTTAGTAGATTTATATAGGTTTATTTAAGCAATATGGTTTATGCTAAACTTTAACAATTAATTTTTTATTTCGTAGATTTTAAGCTAATGAAAAATTTGTTACCTAAGATCAATTAAAAGTTTCATTTAATTCTTAAAACAATTTCTATAAACAATGCAGCAGAGCCTCAAGTCGTTAATTATATCGACAATAAAGTTGAAACATACTCGCTCCACATTAAATCACAAACTACATAAATTAAGCACAGATATGATAGTAATTTTAAAAGTAATTGAAAAGTTAATAAAAATATCTTGCATCACTAGGATGAGTCAAAACCATAAAAACCTTAAGAAATTATCATAAAATCGAAAATTAAACTAAAACAATTTTATTTTTATTATAATTACATAAATATCATATGTCTCCACTCTTATTTTCCATCTTCATTAATTTATTATATTCTTTGTTTAGTTCTTCTTGTCACTTTTATGCTGACGACTTACAAATTATGCACAAAAATATGCAATGCAATAAATAGTTATATTAATGAATTAAATAATGACCT
This sequence comes from Agathymus mariae mariae, assembly GCA_018251895.1. Lineage (NCBI taxonomy): Eukaryota > Metazoa > Arthropoda > Insecta > Lepidoptera > Hesperiidae > Agathymus > Agathymus mariae. The sequence goes on from DWPT01006416.1 coordinate 8,703, forward strand.
AGTGAGCATTTCTGCTTGGTCACAAAAATTTGGAATAAAAATAAATCCCAGTAAGTGTCAATCTATTATTGTAGGGAGTAGGCCACAAATTATCAAAATGGACTTAAGTTCGGTAGTTCCGATCAAGTTCCAAGGCACTGTTGTTGCGTTTTGTACTTTTTTTACTTTACTTGGACTTTTACCTTTACTAGCGTCTCGGTAGGTAATATTCGCAAAATATTTTTAGCTATTAAATCCAAAGCAGTGGGCTGTGACTATCTGAGTCGTACTATGATCTCTCTTGTCCTTGATGTCTTTCTTCCCGTTATCACTCACATCATCTACTCCTCGTTACTTACTGGGGCATTCCCTAGTCCCTGGCGTAATGCTTAAATAATACCTCTTCCTAAAACAGCAAACCCCAGTCAACTTAACAACTATAGGCCGATATCTATACTGCCTTTTTTTATCAAAAGTGCTCGAAAGTGTTGTGTATAAACAGATGTTTGATATCTAAGATTTCTTCGAACATCGAAATGTGTTAGGAGAACTACTTTCAAAAAGATATTTCAGATGCACACATATAATAGTTATATATAGTATATATATTTATAGTATTCATATTATACGTTGGTATTATATTAAAATCAAATACAACAACTTTTCAACAAAAGGAAAGATAAGTTAATTAATTGTTTAAACTAATTCTACCAACACAATCGTTAATTTCTAGCAATCGTACAAAATAATTAACAAAAAAAATGGTTAGGTTCACCGATACAAAGTGATGCGTCCGTTCAAGGTGCTGTCTCGAGCAAAAGTGCTCGTTGTACCAACGCGCGCTATGACTTCCGATGTGATTTGACAAAACAATGACGTAATTCTTCGTAATACAGCTTGCCAGCTTACAATATATTATTATTATGTATATCAAAATCTCAATTTACTGCCATTGTTTTTTTTTCTGACTTTCCGAATGTTGACTGGCAAAGATGGTTTTGAGCATTAAGTCCGCCTTGTAACTTTACTATATGTATGGTGTAAAAGTTTAAATAAATAAATATTGTCGTAAATTTTTAAGACAGTAAGAATGCACTAATCGGTCAAAATTAAAGGTTCAAATTTGCAATAAAATAAATCCCTCTGGACTCAACAAAGATGTACATTTGCCGAACAAATCTGCATTCATCTATAAACTAACTTCAGAAGTAACTGATTACGTCACTGCATATGAATTCATGATGACGATATGATTAAGACTTAAATTTGTAGTTGTAATGACATGTTATTAATGCTACCTTGAAAGTTGAACAAACTAGTCTTCGCTTATTATTTAAATTCGACCATAATCATTAAATGACGTTCTGTTTATTCCAAAAGTTTTTTTTTCCTTGTAAAAATTAAAGCCATTTAAGCTAGAAACTCGGTTGACACACAGAGGAGAAAATTCAACTAAATTGTTTCGTTCAGTACCATTTATTTATAGATTATCATCCACAGCATTACCAGGACCCCCGACAGAAGTAAGAGCGTCAGAGATCACTGCCACTACAGTGCGGTTGGCATGGACATACAACGGTCCAGAGGAACCACAGTACTACGTCATCCAGTACAAACCTAAATATGCCAATCAGGTGGGACTCGTTTTCAGCTTCTACGATTACAGTTACTTCAAAACGAATTTGAAAGTTATAGAAAATAATTACAATATAAAAAATACTTAGAAATTGTATGGTCTGAAGTTATATCTGATTCGCAGATGTACTTGACTTATGACCTATGCACAAAAGATTATTTTTAAATAAATGCGATTTTGTTTTATCAGTACTTAAAGAAACATTTACAAGAATAACTTATTTTTTTCTAAGATATACAACATTCTTAGTCATTGAAGTCTAGCCCATATACAAATATTCAGATACTTAAAAAAAGCTTGGTAATATTCTTTTAATCTTTTCTCGAAATATCGAACTTTTCTAAGAAGCTATAAATTTCATTTACTCTCTGCTCTCAAAATTCATCCCCCCTAAAAATACCTACACGGTATACGGTATTGTATTTGTAGATATTGTCAGCATAGCCGGTTTTCGTTGTCATCAAACTCTTTAGTCACTTCGAACTCTTGATCAACAGGCATTCAGCGAAATCTCCGGAGTAATCACCCAGTACTACTCGGTGACGAACCTTTCGCCGTACACGGAATACGAAATGTATGTGATTGCGGTGAACAACATCGGGAGAGGACCGCCCTCCGCGCCTGCACCCGTCACTACAGGAGAAACTGGCAAGTTCCATTGATATTTTAAATATTTCGCGATTCATTTATAAAAACCTTTTACTTTTTGTAAATAAAATGCCATCGTAGTCTTCGGAATAAACGAGTGCTTTTTGATAATTTTTAAGTTTCTATATAATAGATTCTACCTATAATCTGCTTACATTTTGCTGTTGTTACAATAGTATAAAAGATAAGAGAAGTATTGCAAAAAGAATCAAAATAAGACTTGAAGTAATAACGCTTTTTATTGAAGCATTTATTTTATTGTATAATTATAGCGATCCTAGTTGACGTTGTAAACTTAGAAAATTTAAATCTCGCAAAAGTACATTTCCAAAATCATACAAAATTCTCATGTTTGTATCTCCACATGTATCCATCGCTTCTTCCTTTTACTTGTACCCGCTTGCGTTTCAATCGGTTGATTTGGTCGCTTTAGACTGACTCTAGATGTTTCTAGAGATTAGCTTGTTGCGCTGGTAACAACTTCTAAGGGGTTTGTTTACTCGTCTTTTCATGC